>JBAMBQ010002255.1:0-32830 GCA_037044495.1 Stegana nigrithorax
TTATACGAAACTTTTTGTTTTGTAATTATTTTTTATTTGACTAATTCTGGAAGTGTAGTAATACTTTTATTTCGAAAAAGTATTTCAAAGGAACATTGTATACAAATTTCGGCATCTATATTTTTATATTTTTTATAATATTTAAAAAAATAAGAAAAATGACACTTTTTGAGTGTAACGATATTATACGAAAACTTATATTTATTAGCTTATAATAACATTAATCTTTGAGATAATGGCTTAAAAAAAAATTCGAACATTAAATAGGGCCTCCTTGTTCTTTTGTCATATTGAATAACCTCCTTTTCATTGAGTTTATTAAATTTGCCAAAAGGATTTGGTCCAATTTACCCCATTCTCTTAAAATGGTATTTTTTAATTCTGTAACACTGTCAAATTTCTTATTATCGGCATAAACACGACGTACAAGAATTCCCCAGAGGTTTTCGATAGGGTTTAGATCAGGTGAGCAAGCTGGCCAGTCCAAAGTGTTAACTGAGGAGGACAATAGGTAAGCCATCGTGTGACGACTGGTGTGAATTCTTGCATTATCTTGCATGAAAATGTAAGGACTTTCCCTGTTATCCTGTAGAAACGGTAGGAGAGTATTGTCCAACACACCCACATACTCTACGCTTGTCATTTTTGAAGTCACAAAGCGGAGTTCAAGGGTGCTACACTTTGTAAATGCACCCCATACCATAACAGAACCACCTCCAAAATTCCGTTTTGAAAATATGAGGGGTTCTTTTCGCAAATCATGCCAATAGCCGCGAAAACCATCTGGACCATCCAAATTGAACTTTTTCTCATCCGAAAAAATAACCTTTTTAAGAAAAAAATATTTAAACAACTTATGTTGAATGCAACATTTCAAGACAACAATTCCTTACCAAGTCCCAGCACGTATCAAGGTTATTAAAAGCGAATTCAAGTCGTGCTGCCTTGTGGTGATTTTTGAGAGTTGGCTTCTTCTTCATTACTCCTCGCACTATATGCTTGGATGTATTCAAAGTACGCCAAACGCTCATTGGCGAGACTGGAGTGCTGCTGTATGCAGCAAGTTGACGACACGACAAGGTCGAATTACTTGCTTTTTTCAAAATTTGACGCTTGTTGCGGCCAGACAGTTTCGATTTTCTTCCAGCATTATTATTTTTCCCGTATCCTTCTTGATTTTTTAAAAAATTATTGATTACGCAGCATGTCCGACCAATTAATTTCCCAATTTGGTTAATTAATAAGCCAGAGGCTTTAAAAGCGAGAATTTTCCCTTTTTCCTCTTCAGTCAAACGCTTTCCTCGTGGCATTTTAATTAATTTTTATTAGAATTCAAAATTAACAATTGTACAAAGTTGATACGGACACCTAAAGATCACTTCTTTGAATGTTTCGTATAATTTCGTTACAAGTAAATTTTAGCAAAACAACGACTTGCAGTAGCAAATCTAACGGGACTTTTCCAGCATAGGCTAAAAATAGAATGTAATAGTTCTCTATTGCACATTCCGCTTTGCATTCTCATTCTATTCCATTGTGTGAGTTTATAAAACATTATTTTAGATTTGGCGAGCGTTTAAAGTAATATTTTAATTGTTTCGTATAATTTCGTTACGCACCTTAGTTTCATGCTCGGGGCAACTCAAAGCTGAATACCGTCAATTTTTTGTATTATTTTTAAATAATAAAAATACCAAATATAAAGATAAATATTAAATGGGAAACAATTTGTATCAATCTTTGTTTCTTTTCTTGTGAATTAGTTAAATTTAGAACCTTTACTGTTTAAGTAATCCAATACATGTGACGTCATATGAAATCTTCATACACACAATTAATATTTAAAGTATTTAAATATAATGTCTTCGACAATTCCAGTTATTAAAAATATTTTAGTGCCACATTCAAGCTTTAATAAATACCGGTTTCCAGAATTGTTAAACAAACAACTCAGCTATTTTAAAGCTTTGTCGTCTCTGTATGAGAGTAAAAGTTGTTTAGAATTAGCTTACAATATTCATTGTATAGAAACTTCCTGAGCATTAAGTGTTAAGGGAAATAACAAATTTAGCAATTTATCCAAAACGCATACGTGAAGCCATTGTGTGACAAATGTTGACTCTTGTTCTTATTACATGTTTTCAAATCTTCACGGCTTCCTGAATTTGGAAAAATCAGCCAACAAACAAACGCTAAAACAACAAACACTTAACACGAAATTCACGACGTTGGCGTCTGCGATGACCCCACCAAGGGATAAAAGAGAAACGTATCCTTTTCATAGGCGATTTCACATGCTTACCATTTTTACGCTTCCTGCGTGAACGGCAACAACAATACGTCGGTATTACGATAAATAGCAGGATAAGTGTTAATGCTGTTACTTTAATAATCAAATTAGCTACATCAAAGTTATTCATTTGTGCAATGTGAATTTCCTTTTAAACGCGTTACGGTATTCGACACTGAATCGCCGACTTGAGTGACGGTTAAACACTTTCCGAAAACTGTTTCAATATACTGAGAGAATATCGTTAAATAAGATAAAATGCATTTCATTACAAAGCTTTGCGCCATTTAAGCACGATACGTAGTTGGGAATTCTTGACGTAGATCTGGCATGCACGCTAGAAAGCTCTAACAGTCTGCTTCTTGGTTTTTCCATGAATCTTGCAGTTTGTCATATCGTAGACTTCATTCAACAAATACTGTGACATTTATGAAAATATATAAAATAAAATATAATGGTTTTATGACGACGAATTCTTGTAGTCTGAACGATGCTTCATTATTCTACATTTGCCACAAATTGTTAAAATCCGTTTTGTGAAAAAAAAAAAGAAATTAATCTAAAAGCTATCTAGCTTTGATAAGATGAAAGTATTTGACATCTACATGTTTCCTTCTAAACTTCTTGTAAGCCTGCCAGCCTAATTTTCTTAGGCTCAACTGTTGTAATTTCAGTATATAAACTTCACTTACTTATCAGGGTAATATGAAGAGCCCACAGCCTACATATATTGCTCTTCCACATATAAGCTGGCAAAGTGACTTACGCTCTCAGATGTACCCCGCTGCTGATCCCTTTGCGATTTTTGCCGGTTAAGGCAATTTTCTTTGTATAGAATTATCTAAGCAGAACGGCAGTAAAGAGATGAAGAAGCTTCTCACTAATTTCTTTTGAGAGTTTGCCTCAGATAAAGCCATTTTTCGCTTGATGGGCTTTGTGTACAACTTGGCTCTATGGCGGCAATGATCATGAGAAAAAATGTTTTAATATATGTATTAGGTCATATAATAAGTACGTGTAGTTTTTGATGGTGTTGATGTACTTATATCGTGCAGCGTAATTTAACTGTGTCAAACGAAAATGTAATTGAACGGTAACATTACAGGCTACATTTTTTTGCGAATACAGTTCCGTGAAGTGTTCGTTTGACAAAATCGGATTATTGTTGCCCGACTTATGGATGGCAACATCAACTAGTCAGAAAACCGCACGTACTTTTTATATAACCCAATATATATTTAGTTTTTTTAACGTAAACAGATAAGAATGTTTATTTAACAGATGTTGAAATAAACTGAAAAGCTTTCTAAACACACAATTGGTTTTCTGTATCAGAAGCAACAGCTTAAACAAATACTATGCGATAAGTCGTTGTACGAGAAAGTATCGTATGAACCCTCCATGCATACACGAGTACTTACTCCTAAGCATATGAAACGATTACCCACTTATACAAATAACACTTTGGATCATTGAACATTAATGCTAACTAAATCAAATAAAGCAGCTTTTTAAAAGTATTTGAGCTGGATTTCAAATTGGCTTATTTGCTTAAAAAAATTAAGCATACTTATAGGTGTACTTTTTTTTTACTTCAAATGTAATGCGGGTCACAATTGAACGTTGCAATGCATATTAATTACAAATGCAATTCGAAAACAAAAATTATACTAAACTGCTGTTTTTTTTTTTGTATGTGATCCAGTAACATATTGCGTTTTTACTGTAAACAAGCCAAAAAGCTTTTAAGGTCAAATAACCGGTTTCAAAATAGGAGTGTCGTATCAAGAAAACTTAAAACATAAATAAAATGTTTATCAGACTCTTTCCACCAAAGATTTTAGCATTGGATAGCAAAGTCCACCAATTCATATTGTTAAAACTGATATTCAATTAAAGATTGTTTTTTTTTTTGTCATACTAACATTTTTCAAAGACCACCTCACGTCTTTCTTTGCGTTTCTTCACCAGAGCACGTATTATCACATACATCACCAAACATATCACGGCAATCAAGAGTACACTTAAAATGAGAGTCGCTGTTTCCAAATCCTCTTCGCAGGGCACGTGTGGCATTTTATGTGGTTATTGGCTACTGGCGAATTGGTATTCTTTGTGTCAACCAAAAGAAATAATCAAATGCTGAGTTTGTCTCGTCGACATTAGTTTAGTAACGAGAAATACGAGCTACAAGCAAAAAGACAACCGTCTGAGGTGCGCAGTGGCTGCGTTTTGAGTTAACAACAAACCGACAGAAACTGACTAATGCTTCTGCCCTTTGTTAATTTGAAGCAAAATCTGAGCAAGTGGTAGACATACGTTTCGTGTTTACTTTCAATAGCCGTTCAGTTCACTCAGTGCGGCGAATCGAGATGATTAGTCTCAGTAGGGACAGGCGGCATGTCGCGCCGTGCTGTAGACGATTAGATAAACAATTTGGATAAAATTTTATGAATGCTATAAACATGAAAACCGGACAGAGCAGCAACTGCAATTTTACTCTCCAAATTGTCGACATGCAATAAAATATACAAAACATTTTGTCATACACCGGTCATTACATCAAAAGTATGAACACAAAAACCAATACCATTTCACACTTTAGAATACAGCCAGCCGAACTCCTCTATAATTAATTTATATAAATAAAAGGCAATTTTTGCAATTTTATCATATATTTGAACCTCTCTAAAACGAAAATCTCTATAACAAAATCTTGTTTCAGCGGCACATATAAAAAAATTGTATCTTTAAGAATCCACTAATAGGAAGTTATTTAAAAATTATTTACCGATGCAAACACATTCAGTCGTATCCACAAAATAGTCTATTAAATCAACATTCTATTTGATGATGGAATAAAAAACGAAAAGCAATTACTTATTATTAATAAACTAGTTCACAAGTCTAGCGACCTGTACTGTATCCCACATAGTGTTTAAAATGGTTGGAAAGAGAAAATCTTGCTTACAGTTTGCTTTGCTTAAATACGTGCATACTCACATAAATACGATTATGTCTATTTGTCATTTTTTTTTTTTATTTCTAGGCGCACTTTACTTTCATACAAAAGTAAACTAATGTATGTAAATACGTGCAACACTTGTGTAAACACACGAAAGAGAAAAGGAAGGAACAAATACACATCATTAACAATTCGAGATAGTGTTTTCGTCGGAGCGGAAGCGGCTGAAATTTAACAGGGTACATTTTTGTGGACGCAATATTTGCAATGTATATACTTTGCTCAGAGGATATCAGTTTCAACAGCAAATAGTATATCGGGATTCTCTCCAATTTTAACTGAACAAGCTTATGTCTACGTTATCAAAGACACAATGAGCCAAAAAAGGCCTCAAAAATCATGTTAAAATTAAGTCAGGTGACGTTATTTTAAAACGATTTGCATTTTAAATTATTTAAATTATAAAATAAAATGGAATTGAAATTTGTAAACTACCGCTTGAACATTATCATATTTCTAGCAGGTTCCTTAATACTTCACGATTGCTAAATTTGTAGCATTGAAAAATGTATATACAAAACGTTTACAATTTCTACCAGCAAGTAAATATTCTAACGTGTATAAATGTGTAATTTTTTAAATTTAAAGGAAAGTTGTAGATAAAATAAAATAAATTCTCCTCAAGCGTAGAACAGTATAACTGGTTTCGGTCAATATAAGAAAACGAACGCAAGAGAAGCGAAAACAATTATACAATAGAAACAAAACAAAATCCAATTAATTATTTATAGGATCCAGCTAATTATAGTAAGCAAGCTGCAATTCGACAGCTGCAGGCAACCCTTAGCTTGTTAAGAGAATTATTAGTCATATCTCATTAAAGTTTTCAACCTACCGTCGGAGCCGACGGTGCAAGCCGCCGCACGTCGACGAATCATGCGCGCAGCACGTATCCGTAATGCAATAATCAGTATTACTATTAGGAATACAATTAAAATCGGTAACCATATATCGAAGTAGATATACACCATTATATCGAAAATCAGCACGAAATAACAATACACTTCACTTCATTACACAATAAACTCTACTACTGAACCATTAAAATAAAAGTTTTGATTTTGTACTCCGAATAATAAAAAAAAACATTGTCTTTTATTGATAAGTGTCTCATTAATCATTTGGTTGTCAACTGATTATGCTTGCTGTTCTTTACACTGTACTTCATATGGCTCTAAATTAAGTCAAAAAGAAAATGGGGCATAATAAACCAAATCGGGAAGTCTTTGAAACAAACTAAGCTTTTTAAATGTATAAAAATTATTTCAAAATGATATGAAATTCAGTGGGGATCGTGATACATGCTTTAAATTGTCTGCATGTTTAGATTTGCGATTTTAAGTGATTAATGTAGATTAATTAAATCAGAAGCAAAAACGAAGAAGAACGTGATCATTGCTCAAATTTGTTGGTTTTCGGCTTTATCATTGATTTTAAATGTTTGTCAATCTTCTAACTTAATATCTTCAACCAAACAATAGTAGTCTCCAAAACGGCATCAAAAAGCTTACAAAACTATCAAATACGTTGGACACCGCTGTAAAAACATTTTATTAATTGTGATTCCTGTAAACAATTTTTGTAGACACAGAGCTTGTAAAAATAAAAGGACCTGATAATTATTTTCGATGTAGATTAGAACAACATTTAATTTTGTTGCTATGGTCAAATCGGAAATTAAGCTCTCGATAAGATAACTCTATCCTCTTTTCCGAAACAGAAATAGTTAAAAACAAAATATGACAAGATTCCGCATTGAAATGTAAATATTGACTCGAATCTGAACAATAGACGTAAAAAGAGAAAAGTTAATAAATGAATCATATTCAATTGCAAAAGTAATGAAGTGTGAAGTGTGTGTTTCTACACTAGAAACTCATAACGCTCTCTGGCTATAAAGGCATTGGTTTCTTTGATTGAATCAAGTCACGAAATTATTATTCACATCTAAACTTCATCGATTACGACTTTCCCCTTATGGGTCTCTATAATTCTTAGATTGCCTGCAATAACTTTGTATTGGCAAACATCAAACCTTATTGAATAACTGAATTTCATCTACTGCTGATGACTCACTTCAAATCTTACAATGGATATGAAAAAACATTAAACACATTAAAGTACTCACTCGAGAGTATAGCGCCACGGCGTTTTGTAGTGCAACAATAGCCGCAGCAGCTCATTATCAAGAAGGTTAGCAAAAAGAACATAAAAATTCCCCAGAAGTCCATGATGAATTCGTCGAAATCGTCAAAGTAATCCACTTGAATTGTTCAATATGCTTAAAAACGTTAAAATGTAACTTTATAAAAAGACGTACATACGTTTAGTAAATTTCTGACAGAACTTCTAACAGAAGTTTTTACTTTACAAAATTATCCGCAGTTTTTTTTTCAGTTCCACTTGTTGCCGAATGGTTCTCTTTCAATTGTTGTAAATTATTGAATGCTGCAGCTGCTAGTTTTTCTTATTACATTAATAAGTTAAGTATAGGCTATATATTGATAAATTAATATGCGATGAACGTTTAATCTTATCTTATCAAAAAATGATTTCGTCGGCGAGATGCAGAAAAGCTAAACAAGAATATACACTCAAAAAGTGATAAAAAATACCACAGTCAGTGTGGTAAGTCAGTTAACGGCCTACAACTGCCAATTACACCAGATGTTTTGTTTCGACAATTCAAAAATACATTTAGATGAACATATGTATGATTAACTTGACTAAGGTTACCATATTATTTTAAAAAAACGACAATGCACGATCACATGAGCACAAATTTGCAGAGTATGTAAAACTATGCTTTATATTTAAACTTCACATCTGACAAGGTATTCTTCGGAAAATCATGGTGGCTTACAATTTATTTCCAACAACTTCCATTCAGCTAAATTGATATAAAAGTAAAAGCAAATTTAACGATTTAATTAAACATATGCTTTAAAATTACCTCCTACACTTTGAACACACCACGAATGTTGGCTTATCCCCAAATTTCCTGGTAACTCTAAAAAAAGTTTGTTTTTGATACAACCACTTAATTTTGCAGCACTGACGTAACTTAAAAGACTTTTTCAACACATGTGAGTTGTCACATGTCATACGCTGCTTGAAATTCTAATAACAAAACAAATCAGAAACAACATCAAGGTTTATTTATATATTTATCCACTCGAACATAGATGTAATTTCTTGCGTCAGTAAATAAATTATATATTTTTTATACTTTATGGTGAATAAACAACATCGTTTTAGATGTCATATTTGTGAAGTTTAATAACTTAATATAAATAACAAGTGAAATATAAGCTGAGCAATATAATTTCTCGATATATATAATTGATTTTTTGCCTTGTCGCTGTTGTTTTATTTATTAAAATTTTTTATTGAGTACGTTTGTTTAAATTCACTATTATATTTGTTGCATTATGGGTAAGAGAAGAGGATCCAACCGGAAAAATAATTCTACATCAGACCTCAACAACGGGCGCGAGCGTAAGTTAAGAGATGGCAAGACGGCACCTACGGCAAGTATACAGGCATTGGCTTTTGTGAATGATTGGATTTGGCTTTTTCGTTTTTTCTTTGCATTATTTTTTAAGTTTGTATTTTAGTTTGCATGTCAGCGCGAAATCTTTATATTTTGTGTTGAATTGTGTTTTGTTATCCCAAGTTTGTTTGCTCTTTTATGGTGGTTGTTTTTGGCGTTATGCGCAAACGCGCCAAATGTTTGGCTGCCCCTGGGGGCAGAACTACCTGTCAGCATAGGTAGAAAAAGTGAAAACCTTCAAATCGTTTTGAATCACCAGTAAAGAAAGCTGTGTCATCAGGATTGTGTGATAATCTTTTTAAAAAATAAGTTTGCTAAAAGTGAAGTGAAGTGTTCGTGGGTGATAAAAATAATTTAAAAAAACGGACGCGTACGTTCAGTTGAAAAGTGAAGCAGAAATTAAAAAAAAGTCATGGAAGCGATTTGGCGTAAAGTCTGCACGCACTACGAAGTGCCAGAGAATGTGGCCGAAGCCTGGTATAATCGCATTCAGCAGCAGTTGAGTGCACCGAATCCAGCAAGGGCCTATCACAATTGGCAGGAGATGATGCTACGCAAACAAGAATACCTGCAGCACTGCGATTCCAGTATCGTCCTGGGAGCGCTCTTTCAGTATTATTTTTTCGATGGAAATCGTAGTTGCGTGCAGGAAAACTGCGCCGTATTTGAGGAATTCTGCCGTGATGCTATGCTTGAGGACGTAAGAAATAAACTTTTTATCATTTGGCTGAGAGTGTACATTGAAGGTTTTTGCAGGAGGAGGCCAAGACTCTCGTGCTATATCTACTTGGACAAAAAGGCACCGATGGAGAGCTAAAGATATGCTACGACGACGAGGCGAACCTGTTGCAGGATATCGACTTGGCCATATTAGCGTGAGTTAGATTCCGTTTTCTGTCCAAATGCGTTGCAATAATTGTTCGTTTTATACCTATAAGGTCGCCAGCCGAGACCTACAAACACTACACCCATTTAATGCGACGTGAATATGCACACATGAATGAAGACAATTATCGCATTATGCGACTCAAAGTGCTTGAAACTTTGCTCTTGATTCCGGCTATATATGCCACGCCAGAATACCGTTCAAAGTATGAGGACGCTGCACGCGCTAATATTGAAAGCGAAGTAGCTGAATTGAAGCAGAAATAGTATGTCCAGTTAATGACTAATTGTGCTCGTCAAACGCTAAGCTAAATACTATGTAAACTCAGCTTTGTTATAATTTATGATTCTTATTTTCTCAGCTAGATTTATTCAATTTTAGTCAAACTTCATAATTTGGCGTGTATATTTAACGTTTTGGGATCTGCCAATAGTTAAAAAAAAGAAATAGTCTAATTAGAAACGAAATCAAAGGCGAAAAAAATTGTAGTTAGTGAAATGAAAGCCATCTTTTAATAGTAGGAACTTATACGATTTCAACAAATTAGGCTTTGGCTGTCCTTATGACTCTAAATATTTACGATACAAACTTTGCTTTCTAAAACCTAAATGTGAATCAAAGACATTCTGAGCTTAAGATCAAACAGATTCGGCTTTGGTCGTTGAGTAACGGTCTAGCGATGAAATCGTTAGATTTTAAAAGTTGCTGACACGATGTTTTTAAGCATAAACCTGCCTTCTCGGCGCTTTCAATACGTATAATAATTGATAATTGCTAAAACAGACAAAGTTCTATAACTCGAACCAAATCGATTTTTTTTAATTTCTGTACATTTATTTTTTGCATACCTTGAACCTTTTTCTATGGATAATTTGACTTCGAGTTATGGAAGTTCGACGGTATATAATTTATTTGTATATATAAACTCCGTTGTACAAGATGTTATACTAATAAAGAATCTAGTTTATAAATAAGCGAAATCATTGTGTTTTAATAAAAATTACAAAGAAAAAATTACACAAGTCTTGCTAAGGTAAGTACAGCGAAAAGTGGTAGAAGCCATTTTCTATAAGCTGAAACTCAGTTTGTAGATTTTCGCTTAAGGTAAGTACTTTTTTTTATTATTGTTTGTTTTTATTATTATCACTTGGTAATAATTATAAGAAGATGAAAACTAATTAACTGCTTATCATTTACAGTTACAAAATTCAAATAAGGATTTAGCGTCACCTAAACGAAAAACTTTTAAGAAATTTGCTGATACTCGTTCTAAAATCAAGGTGTGTATTTATGTCTAAGTGTGTTGAACAAAACCACTGATATTGTTAATAAAAATTATCATTCAGGAACAGATGAGAATATTATATTTATCGATCAATCTGTATTAAAAACATTTCTGTTTTATTTGGCTCTTTTAGCCAAGTTTATATGTAATATACACATATACTCCGCTCACCTTATCGAAGTGAAATGTTAGGAAGGAAGCTGTTGTTGACATTCCTGATAAGGATTCACATCAGTTTATGAGCAGATAACATGTTTATTTTTATAGGTTATTCATAAAGTTTATGAACTATTTACAGAAAACACCGAAACGATTGCAGCGCCCAAAAACTCCAAATGGTGGAAATAAGTTCTTAAAAAGAGTGCTGCGGTCTATTAAACGGCGTTCCATGGGTCAAAAAAGATCACCGCAAACAAAATATTTGTTACAAAAATCAACATCAAAAAGAACGCCTAGAATACGTGATGTAAAATTAAACCAACCAAATTTAGCTGCTGTCAAACAAAAGGTAAATTCCGGTGATTTATGTGAAATATGTTTAAAATAAGTTTCCTTGCAGTTATCGTTTGATAGCGACGTGAAGAAAGAGAAAGTTGAGATCTGCTATTTGATCACTAGCGATGATGATGAAGATGACGACGATGACTGCATGCTGATTGAACCAACAGTGGAAAACAAAGTCATAGGTTATAACATTTACATTTTCTTATGCTTATATAATTGTATTCGTAAATGAGTCCATGTCCAAGACCAAGTCCTCTTTGAAACGCATGTCAGGGTTTTCCTCAAATGAGACAACGTCGTTCATAGGTTCAAGCTGAACTAGTTTTCACGATAACTGAAGTGTTTTTATAATAATGTTTGTGGAAGATAATTTATCGCGTTTTGAATTTTGCAATTTTCCCAAAAAAAGCTTGCACAGCTTATAAGAAGGTATGCAATATTCGTATGCATACATTTCAGTTTGTTAGTTTATTTTATTTATGGTCATATTTTGAAAAATTGCAAATTCCTATTGCAATAAATGATCTCGCCTACACGAGATATGTAAATGCAAATTCTGATATAAATTATGTTTGCTAGATGATGATAAACCCTGCACTAGTCAGTCCGCAGCTGCTTCGGCTATATCATTGCAAATTTTTAAGAGACGCCGCATGCAGGAGCAGGTGGCGGCCAAACCTGCTGATTTTATACGTACAAATTTCTTTGAGGATTCTTGTGGAGAAATTCTTTTAAAATATACAAAGTCCGATGATGTCACGTCACCACAATATAAACTTAACACTAATCAATTGTCAAGCCCTCCGAAATCAGAAAGTAAGTCAAACAGCTATATCGTTGTGCTAGATGAAACAATGGAATGTCCTAATTATACAGAAAATGAATCGGCCAATGATTCTATTGTGTTCGTGGATGAAAAGAACAATAACGATTTCATACCTCTGGTATCTAAAGATGTACCAAGGGTAAGCCATTTGACTCTTTAGTTTTTAATAAAGAAAACCAAATATTTTTTAATTTGTATATATTTTTGAAGCCTGTCTCCTATGCTGCACTTGAAGAAACACCAGTTAAGCCAAGCAGAACTGCTCATTCGTTATTTACGGCGAGTGAAAAAAAGGCCTTGCTCAAGTACAGCACAAATACTTATAATCCTGCGGGAGGCCTTCTGGAATCTCACCTCACTAAAAAACGTGTTGTAGTAATTGATGGCAGCAATGTGGCATTTGGGTAAATTTGAATGGAATTTCAATTTGATGATTGCTGTTATAATTAATTTTATTTCTTAACTTAGACATGCGCTCTCTAAGCTCTTCTCAGTGGAGGGTCTTAAGATTTGCATCGAATATTTCGTCAAAATGGGCCATGAAGTTAAAGCAGTGGTGCCTATGTATCGTAAGAATCCGAACAAATCTTCAAATCCCGAATTGCTTGAACAATTGAACCAAAATGGCAAAATTGTCTTTACACCTTGTAAGAATTTTCCAGGATTCGTGGCGTCATCTTACGATGACAGATTTGTGCTGCAGTTAGCCTGTGAGCTTGATGCTGCTATTATATCAAATGACAATTACCGCGATCTCATTCCAGAAAGTGCGGCTTTTAAAAAGCTGATAGAGAACCGCGTAATCGGCTACACGTGGTGTAACGATATTTTTATATTACCAAAAGATCCATACGGACGCGGAGGTCCTACTTTAGATTCTATACTAAACCGAAAGTGATTATAACGTTTGTTCCATGTCTGATGTGTGAAATATAAATATAAATCTTATAATAATTTATTGAAAAAAAAAAATAGTTTATTCCATATTTTTACACAATTTTTTGTACAAACTTGAAATAAGAAATAAAGTTTTAGGGTTTACTCATATATGCAGAGAAATCACATTCTTGGAGCTTTAAAATATTACACGAGCTTAAAGTTTTACTCATAAGATCGTAACACTTTATATGCTTTTCAACTAAAAAGAATGCTCAGCTGTCGTGTGGCCAACAATGGCCACCAAACTACCTTCCAGTTCGGTTGCGATGGTCATGGTTGACACTGCGTCTGCAATCGTGACACTCGAGCCTAGGTTTTGCTCTGTCTGCAGTTGTTCCTTGGAATTAGAATAGTTGACAATTACTTCATCGTATGCAGGCGGCAAATCGTAGTCTTTTGGCAATATGCTAATGTCGTTTTGTATTGTCACATTGTCCGGTACTTGATTGGCAGTGCAAGCTCTGTCATTGCCATTACTGCCATTGCAATTGTTGCCGCCGTTGGCAACATCGATCTCTACCTGACGACGTGCTGGAATTCCAAATGAAGTAAAAAGAAATTAAATATTAAGAAATGCATATACAGATGTGTGTACATTATATGCACATATGTATTTACTTAAAAGCAGAAATCCTGTGTAGCGCAGGATTATATAGGGGCAATAAAAAAAGAACTACGACATGGCCGATGTCCGGTTAAGAGAGATTTCGCCGTATTAGGAAAATTTTTGTGTCAGTGGTCGAGCATTTTGTAGGTGTTCCCTTTACACGACCTTCTGGAAGCTGCTCAAAGATTGATGGGTTTGTTGGACTAGCAGATACAGAGATTTGAGTTTCTTCGACCACCAAAAGAAGAAAACACACTCTAAAATTGCTAAAAACTCACTCATTTTTAAGAGTTGAAATCTTTTGAAAGCAAACTCGATCCACGCCTTTTCGGTTTAAATCGATTTGGAGTAAAATTTAAATTCCATCTAACCTCACATTTTTGCAACCGCCAAACTCACAAAAGCTTAGTGATAATAACGTCATCAAAAAGAAAACAACACTCGCTGTTCAGTCTCTCTCTGGCAGTCGCTCTGTCCGCACGTGTCTGCCTGTGCGGGTCCAAAGTGGTGCTGTTGTGAAATATTTGCTTAGGCATGACGTTGCAGCTGTCGCCGCGTTCACAATTGACGCAAAGTTTGGCAACGTCATAGAATCAGCTGAGTTTCCCTGTTAGACTAAAAACAACATTTAAATAACAAACAAATAAAAAAAAAACGTACATTCTATTTTCCTTTTCTATGTAAGTTTTAGACAAACACAGACTGATATGGTTCTCATATTTATGTAATGCTACATACAGAAGTGCATGCATTTCGCTCGGTCATTTGTTTCATTCATTCAATGTCGCGCTGTTAAAGTGAAAGTTCGCTGGTGTCTTTTCGGCTAACAATTACTCGCATATGTATGCATATTTCGTAAATGTAGGGCTTGATTTCATATGGAAATCCCATGTGTGAAAGTTCAAAAGCTGTGGCTGCAAGCCAACAGGTTTATGGCTGCACTACAATTCGGCTGCAAGTCATATCTTCAACTTTATTTACTTTGGCCGTGAGCCCTGTGCTGCCATAGTTAATGCCAACATATTCAAGCCACAGTTGCTGCCAGGGCTGCAGTTTGTAGTGAATACGTTAACATTTGAACAAATTTAATTACATAAATGGCTGGCCAAAGTTCACACTCTGGGTCAAATTTTTTGTTTTAACTTAATAGTTTTCAATGTAGTTTTGGCAAATGTTTGACCCGGGATCACCTTTAAGCTAAAAATAGAGACTTCAATGGCATTGTTCTGAATTTGGTTTAATGTTAAGTAATTGAAGCAGCTGTATAATTTCATTTTTACACCTGAGTGATTTGCTTGGCAGCCATCAACCGCCTACATCTAATCACATGCACAAATCTGACGTCACATCACGGCATACCTTTGCAATGTTTATACATATTTCATAATTTTCGCATATAAGTGCGTTGTCTAAAAAATGTTCTATCATTGCGCCCTTTCAGTGCCACGACAGCGCTTGCCGCATGTTAAGTGCCATAAATGTTCCGTCGCGTGTTGGGCTACAGCGTGCTCGGCGCCGGACTAGTCAGCACCGGTCTGAGCCTGCATACGAATGACTATAATGTCAACTCGCTGGGCCTGGTGCGACTGTCGCGCTCGGCGGCCGCCGTCGTCGACGTGGCACTGACCTACAAGCGAGAGCTGTACTACCGCGAATGGGACAAATCGTCACCTGAGTACAAAATGGAGAAAAGCCGCGTGCACAAAATCGCTGCCGAGAAACTGCTGCAGCTGATATGCACAAATAAGGGTGTCTATATCAAGGTGGGACAGCATATAGGCGCACTTGAATACCTGCTGCCAAAGGAATTCGTACAGACAATGAAGATCTTGCATTCAGATGCGCCGCAGAATCCCATTGAGGATTTGTATAAGGTTATACGTCAGGACTTGAAGTGCAAGCCTGAAGACATTTTCGATAGCTTCGAGCCGGAGCCGCTGGGCACAGCGTCTTTGGCGCAAGTGCATAAGGCGCGTCTCAAAACCGGCGAAGTGGTGGCGGTGAAAGTGCAGCATCCCTATGTTAAGGGCAACTCTCGCGTCGATATGAAGACTATGGAAGTAGCTGTGAAGATACTGGCGCGCATCTTTCCCGATTTCAAGATACAGTGGCTGGTCGAGGAGTCGAAGAAGAACCTGCCAATTGAGCTGGATTTCCTCAATGAGGGCAAAAACGCCGAAAAGGTGGCGAAACAATTCGAAAAGTACACCTGGCTACGTGTGCCAAAAATCTACTGGGAGTTAAGCTCATCACGTGTTTTGGTCATGGAGTATCTGGAGGGTGGTCACGTTACCGATTTGAAATACATAAAAGAGCATCAAATCGATCCATTTGTGGTATCGAATAAGATCGGCCAACTCTACTCGGAGATGATATTCAAGACGGGCTTCGTGCACAGTGATCCCCATCCGGGCAACATACTCGTGCGCAAAACACCGAAACAAACGACTGAAATAGTCCTGCTCGACCACGGCCTGTACGCCAATCTGACTGACCACTTTCGCTATGAGTACTCAAAACTTTGGCTCAGCATACTCAATGTCGATCGCAAGGCCATGCGCACACACAGCGAGAATCTGGGCATCAAAAGCGATCTGTACGGTCTGTTCGCCTGCATGGTAACAGGTCGGCCCTGGGATACGGTCATGCAGGGCATCAACAAAGTCAAGTATACCAAAAAAGAGGTGAGTTGTGCCATGAGTTACGATTTTCGCAGCGCTTCACTAACGAGCTTCGATTCGTTCCAGAAAAACACACTGCAGAGCAACACCTCGTTAGTACTGCCGCACATATCCGATGTGCTCGAACAGGTCGATCGGCAAATGCTGCTGATATTGAAAACGAACGATCTGATACGCGGCATTGAGTCAACGCTGCGCACACAGAACCGCATGACTGCCTTTTGGGTAATGTCCAAGTGTTGTGTTCAGTCTTCCTACGCCCAAGAGCGCAGCACGTTGCGCACGGAAACAGCAGCACAGCGTTGGCGTCTTGTCCTGTGCGAAAAGTGGGAGTTGTTCAAGCTGAATGTCTATTACTTGTATCTGGGCCTAGTGAACTTTGGATTCTTGACCGCGCTCAAGGAAGTACTTTAGATTCGAACGATTTCCTTATACCCCGAGACTTGTTGTTAAGTTTTGTAAGCCTATTTATTGAATATACCGTACCAATTTTTGTCCGTACGCTTGCCCCTTTGGATTTGGACTTGCAACAATTTGTATGTTATCTGCTACATAGTGTATATTATGTGTTATTATGTATGATGTGTGGTGCGTAGGTGCATAAGCTGAAACTCATATTTACCTCTTAGCTGCAGTGCGGCCGCTCTTGCAGTTTGCTGGCGTTTACGGATTGCCACCTTAGGATAAATTTCAATTAGAATTAGTTTGTTAAAGGTGACAGCACAAAGTTCGTTCGTTACCTTAATGAGTATCAATGGCAGACAGAGCAAGACTATAAATACTAATAAGATATAGAAACCGTAATCCCAATAATAATAGTAGTAGCCATTGTCGGGTACCACAGTTGTAGTGTACCATGGAAAAGCGGTCGGCGGGATTATAATAATTCCCCCAGCTGGTCCAGGATATAACTCGCTGCCATTGCCAGGCACTGGTGTGGTGCCATTCGTAGTGGCCATGGTAGTGTTTGTGGTCACTGCTAGTGTAGTGTTCAGCAGGGCTGCGACCGTTGTGGCTACTGTTGTGTTGGATGCTGGCACCGCGTCGGGAGCCGCAGTTGCCAAACTCGCGTTTGTTGGTGCCATGTGTATGTCGGATTTGTAACGCGTTGGAAACAATGAATTCGGAGACTATGCGTTCATAGAATCTTTTTCGGGTTGCACGCGTTTCACTCGAGGTCTTTGGTAATACTGTGAGCCATTTATCGTAGCGAAATCGATTGCTCACACTGCTCAAGTCCAAGGAACCTGAATTTCTATTTGTAAGCGTATTGTGATAAGCAAAATCTAAGCTTACATAGGCTTCTTTCCACCAATTGCTACTGTGTGCAAAATATTTTATCTATTGACCGATATGATAAATGATTATTGATAAGATATACAAATAGACAGAGATAGTTTAAATATTTCTATAAATGCGCTATTGGCAAAAAAAAAAAAAAAAAACCACAACACATCACAACTCAACACAACTAAACAAAGCGAAACTCCAATAACACACGATTACTCTAATTGTAGCTAGATAAATTTGCGATTCGTCCAACTTATTAGAATATTTGCTGAAATTGAGTTTAACCATAATATTATTGTATAATTGCCATTTTTTGCTCATCATGCTAGAACAGGAACCGGGGTCGAGGTTAAATCTTTCGAAAATATTTCATGTACAGGGGAAAAAGGAATTGTTGATTTGACGGCTTAATTTGTACACCGATCAGACCAATTAATTATTAATTTTTATGTGATAAAAATGAAATATATAGTACAGTACTACCTCGAAAGTGAACCCGAAAAATATGACATGTTCATTTTAGAGTAATTCACATTCTTGGTTAGTTGGAAAATGTTAGCTTACATTTTTAATTCTAGCAAATTTAAATGAGAAAACGAAATTCAATTATGTTATTTTATATATTTTTAAATAAATAATGTGTTTTCGGAAATATATTTAAATGTGCTTTGCCTGTTTTTCACTGTAACATATTTATGCAATCTATTGGCCTAGACAAGCATAACTGAGTATTCTGAATCCATCATGTTTTTCACATACTATATTTACAAGTTGACCAACTTGATAAGTATGCCATCTCGCTAAGTTGGCTACTATTCAATAAAACCAAAATACATAAGTACAAAGTATCATATTTGAACCTGCTCAATGTGGACACTGAGCAGGTTTTACTGCTTAAGAACTACATAACACACCAAGAGCCGCGTGTCTTCCTCAATAGTTTGAGGATATAAAATAAAGTCAAAATAAGAGATGAACTCAATGCTTTCTTTTTATTTTTAAATTGTTTCTGTAAGAAGGTCTGTCAATCAATTTAAACATAATACAATATTATACATGTTGGATAAATAATGAGATAAGACAATATTTAAACAATAACTAAGTGACACTGAAAATATTATTTTATATCTTAAATGTACACAAAATTTAATTGCTCTGAGCATTTCACATATTACAATAAATGGTATATTAACTAAGGACTATTTAAGAAGCTTGTTTTCAAATTTTTTATTATATATTGTTGGTAAATAAATTCAGTTCAAAGTGGGTTATACAAAAAATATCTTTAAAATAAATAAAATATTTACTATACACACAAAAATTTTATCTCTATGAAATCTTCAAATTTGTTTTAGTTTTAGTTTTCTTTTAGTCATCCTTAGGTTTGTCTTTATTCTCAATTATAGCCAATCAACTATGGGTACCTGAAAATCCAAGTCGATAGATAAGGATCAGTTGTGAAGAATTTTCAGCAATTTCAAGGAATCTTTACAAGGTAAAATGTTTTGAGAAATCGAAACGAGGCTCCACAAATTTAGGATCCGTTTTAAGAGAATAGGCTATATAGTTTTGAAAGCAATATTGAAAATAAACTAACACAGCTGATGTATTCTTAGGATCGGGTGGATTATTGGCTTTGGATATATTTCGAAGTTCAGCGGACTAACTGTGGGTGAGTCTTATGATTAATTTTTAAAGCGATCAATTGTAGATGCTGATAAAATTGTCTAATTTCTTAAGCTTACTTTCAAGAAGAAAACTTTAAAAGTTGAATTGATGGACATAAATGCATTATACGTATGTGTGTGTGTACAAAAGTGAAGAACATTACATCAATATTACTCATTGTGTATTTGAGAAGTTGTTTTTGGTTTTGCTTACTTTTTTTGATTGTATTTTTTGAATACGACCGTCATTCGTTTTGGCGTCTTTTTTATAGGTATAAGCCAAGTGTTGTTCCCAATTTTCAAGTATTATTTCTTTCAGATAAGATAAAACTTATTTTCGATAGCATTTTAAGCCGGAAGTTCCTCGTGAACAGTTCTTTTTTTCATTGTATTTCATTTTTCAAAAACTCAATGAAAATGAGTTGACATTTAACAAATTACGATACGATTTTCGTGACTAGTCGTGTTGCTCTTCTATAAAATGCAACGCAAAAATTTAAGAATCATAGATGAGTAAGTGTGTCTTTATATGTTGAGATTCACGTAAACATTTTACATTCATGTTCCTGGTCTTTACCTAAGATCAGATGCATTTATTAATTTCTTGTTTGTTTGTTGCGTATTTGATTATAGCATTGTTATCTTTGAGTGACTTGATGGTCGCGTCAAAATAAAAAAATACATTAATTACAAATGCATTATGGCTTTAAAAATACATTTGGTATATGTAATACATATATGAATATACAATAATACAATGGTCAAACAAACTTAGGGACACCTTGGCTTCACAAAAAAATAATATATTGAAACTAGCTCCTTTTAAAATAAGACTGACTATAAATAGCTGAAGGTGGCTTGAATAAATTTCGTCTCCTCGCAAATTGTGAAATTGGCATTGTTATGCACTAGGGAAATTTAATTTAAAATGGTTTTCGGTTAAGATTGCCGATCGCCAATATTTGAAACAAGCATCAGCTTGAATCATCCACGTCATATAAACTTTTGCGAATTGGAGTCGGGGACCCCTAAAACTTGAAGTCCCATTATAGATAGAAAATGTATAGAACCTAAACGTCATTCGTTTTAATTCAAGTTATGTATAGCAGGTTCAAGTTACATATGGCAATTGAAGCATATTGTCTATATGTTATTGATTAATATTGAACATGTTTAAACATGACTAAAATTCAGTTATTTTCTTATAAAAAAAAAATACTATCAGTAAGTAAAAGAGATTCTTTTAATTTAAGTTCATTAAATTATGAGAATTCTACTTACGTTACTTATATATATGCTGTGTCCAAATAAGTATTATTATTTTGAATAATATGTTTTTACTTATTTTTTTATTTTAACTTGATTAAGATACATTTTTATTGATTATTTTAATATACTGTAAATAAATTAATTTCTATTTGTTATAAATTTGCTAAAGTTAAACTTTGATATCAAAGTAAATTTTTTTCTAGATCAGCATAAGTTCATTAATATATTTTTGCAAAAAAAAACTTTTTTTTCCGAATACTTAAAACATTTCAAACTTAGTTTCCCAATGAGTTTTCTCGTATATCTGACAGAATACTTTAGGAAGTCATTGCATAAGCATCGCCCGCTTTTCACGAGGCATCCTAATAAGATATTTCAAAGAATGAACGTATACAAAATTATTTTCTTGCTTAATGGCTTTCACCAAGTGAAGCAGCCTGTATAAGACAAATAACGCATTTTGAAAATCAAATGTAATTTACTACATTAAGATCTTTGTCTTGGATTTGGATAACCAAAGAATTTGCGGTTACTTGGTAAATATATATTTCGTACTTTATGATTAACATTTTGTCACTATACATGTGGAGAATCAATTATTCGGTTTAATATAATTCTAGGGTGTCTTGAACCTTTATACTATGCTTTAAACCATACAATGCGAGCCAAGAGGCTAAGTATAAATTTCTGTGTCAGCTGGTTGTGAAACTTTGTTTCACTGTATTTCTTATTGATCATGGCTTGACCGGCAACTTTGACTTTGGCTTTTTATTATTATTTAAATTTAATAATATATTTGTTTACATGACACTGAACTTAACTGTAAATCTGTTTTGGTTTTTTAATATATTTAAATTAATTTATGGTAATCGATCAAAACATAAACAATTTTCTCGATATTACTTAAAGTTTTCATTATCATAAACACTGACTGCAGAAATTGAAAACAGCTTAAATCACAAAATCTGTTTAAATTTATTTAATATTAAACAGCAATCTCTTGAACTGTGGCACTTGGAACGGTTCGCAATACGATATAAATTCATAAACTAGCAAAAATGAATTAACAATATTATGGAAACTTTTTCATACCTTATTTTATTTTGAATTTTCCTTTGGATTTCATTTTACTTGGCATTTTGAGTTGTTTTAAAATTAATTTCTTTCGCATGCTGCTGGCAAAGCCAACCGGATGTGTACATCATGTTATTTTTTTTTTTTTAATTTCCGGCAAATCCAATAAAGCCGGAATTAAGCGCTTGCCGCCAAACTCGCCCAAATGCGATGATTGCCAAAGTGTCAAATCAAATTATCGGTTTGCTTCATTCGGCGCTTAACTGTCGTGGAGGCAATCCGTTAATAGCCACCCGCCCCTGCATTCCCAGCTGAAACAAAATTTAAGAAACTTCACTTAGTTACTTACACTCATATACATGCATACATATGTGTGCAAATGTTTAGTACCGCAGCGGCACCATCATGGCAGTTATAAAGGCCGAAACATAAAGTGGCCGATTTTTATACCCTGTACCCAGAAATGGTAATGGGTTTAATAAAGTTGGGCAAATGTATGTAACAGGCACAAAGAGGCAGATCCCACAAAGTATATATATTCTTGATCAGCATCGAAAGACGAGTCGATCTAGAAATGTCCGCCTATCTGTCTGTCCGTATGAACAAACGGATCTCGGAAACAGTTAAACCTATAATCACAGAATTTGGCACGAAGACTCTACTAATCTATAGGCATAACGAGTTTATTTTGTTTTTTCGATATTCAACCTATAGCATATAGTTGCCATAGAAACAATCGGCCGAAAAACCATATTTACTCACAAAACCCTTTCGTTTTTCAAGAAATCGTTATCAAATTTTGGATTTAATAGTTGTACAAAACGTTCAATTATATATTACAATATTATGTATATTGGTTCACTATATCATATAGCTGTCATAGGAACGATTGGTCGAAAATCAACATTTACTGAGATAAACCTTTTTATACCCTGTACCAAAAAATGGTAAAGGGTATATTAAAGTTGTACAAATGTATGTAACGGGCAGAAGGAGGCGTGGCCGACCCCAAAAAGTATATATATTCTTGATCAGCATCGAAAGGCGAGTCGATATAGCCATGTCCGTCTGTCTGTCTGTCCGTCCGTATGAACAAACGGATCTCGGAAACGGTAAGACCTACAACCACCAAATTTTGCACGAAGACTCTCTCAATCCATAGACATAACAAGTTCATTTTTTTCGATATTCGTCCTATAACATATAGCTGCCATAGGAACGATCGGATGAAAACACACATTTAGAAACAAAAACCCTTTTAATTTTCAAGATATCTTCACAAAATTTTGGATTTGAAAGTTTTAGCTAATGACCAATTACATATCTCTATATAATGTATATCGGTTTGCTATATCATATAGTTGGCATTGGAACGATCGGCCGAAAAACAACATTTACTGAGAAAAACTTTTTTGTTTATTAAGATATCGTTACCAAATTTCGGATTTGACAGATTTAGGTAATATCCAATCATACTCCTGAATATGATAAATATCGGTTTACTATAACATATAGCTGTCATAGGAACGATCAGCCGAAAAATGGCTTTTACTAAAGAGTTATATGAGATATCCTTACGTTATGAATACAAAATATTAAAGCAACAAAAAAATATATTCAGTTTTGGATTGGGTACAGGGTTTCCTATAGTCGGTTACGCCCGACTATAGCTCTGCCTTTCTAGTTATTAATTTGAACATTAAATTTAAGAGTGACGCTGCTTCCCTTCTCAACGTCTGTCAATACTCTAATGTCAAATTTTCAGCAAACAGGGTCATTTAATTGGTGCTTACCAAGTGACCCATGCATCTGCATAAGCAAGAGTTTTTTTTTTTTGTTGCGAACGAATGAATATTCGCATTTATGACTTGCATTTTATGCATGTAAACAAATCAGTTACATATGTATGACACCAATTATTGATTACGTATTGAAGCTTCTTAAATATGCATGAGAATGTTTGTTCCCGAAGACTTCAACGGCAGCATAGCAGTTTGACAAGGACTTCAAAAACTTAAAATTGCGAAAAAAATAACCATTGAGTGGCAAGTTTTGAAACATTTATTATTTGCTGTAAGCAACAAAACTACAGAAAGCTGCAGCGGCTACAGAACTAGAACAATTAGTAGAGCATAGTTGAGCCTCAACGCTAAGGTAAAAAGCAGAAGAAAATAACAAAATGAATAAATAAATAATTACTGAGGCCGACAATTAAGTCGGAAGTCAAGTTTGTGCCGTGCTTTGTGTACTTGAGTGCAGTTGCCTAGCCAAAGTGTGCCGGTGGAAAGAAGTTCACTGGACCCGCCTCTCGCAGAAGAATGCTCGCAAATCCTTTTGCTCACATTGTTGGCTCGGCTTTGTCTTGGAGCAGATCATTGAGCTGGAAGGCAGAGTCGGTTGAGTTAGCTTGACTGTTGCTGGCAACATTTGCTTAGTGACGAAAAAAAATCATGGTCTCATGCCCAAACAACTGAGCTTCCGCCTACTGCAGCTGACAGTTCAGTGATTGACTGAATTGGCTGCGTAAGGACAACATTAAATAATTTCTATTTAATACGTCTTAAATTATTCGCTAAGGCAATGAAAAGTTCTGCATATATGTATGTATCCCTGCCACAGCAAATAGGGAATACATTTTCAATTTCTCTGTTAGTTTGACACAATGTCCATTGTATTTTTAAAAAGGAATAAGCTCTTGGCTTGTTCTTCCTAGAGGTTGAATATTAATGGCAGTTGCCGACATTGTCGACATTTTTACGTTGTTCAAAACGTCGGACTGGCAACATATGGACTGACAATATGACTTGAGAATTTGTGCCAGCAAGGATAAAGTTGCAACCCACGAGCCATAAGCCAATCATGGCTAAATCGGAGGCAAATGATATTTTTAAGCAGTTCAGCTTTAAGCAAGCGGCGAAAAATTAAAACAATAATAAACTTTAATGAATTATAATTTCGCAACAAGAGCCACAAGCATTTAAGCAAACTGAACGCAGGCCAAGCTACTGTAAATCCTTCAGTGAATTCTAACGAAGCTGCAAAAAAATAAAACAAAAAAAGAAAACTAAACGAGTAAAACAAATCAAAAAGGGAATAAGACGTAAAAAAGAAAGAAATATCCCAACGGAAATGGCAGCATGATGTCGGAAATGAGCTTTGACGCTTACTTTTGTCCGGCCACTAGCCAAGCAGCGGCCGACTGCAGCAGCATCCTTCAAACTTAACGCAAACTTACGCACCCCATGACCCTCAACCCTACAAACGAAAACAAACAAAACAAAAAGAAACACATCGACAAACAATACATGGGGCATACAATTTGTACACTCTTTGTTTATGCATATTCAAAATACAAATATTTGTTTACACCCGCAGCGGGTGAAGGGGCATACGCAGGACGAGCTGGAAGGGTTGGACTCGGCTTGGTTTGTGTGGGTTGGCTTCGGTTTGGCAGTTGTGCGAGAATTTGATTGTTTTACTTGGAGGTTTTCGTTGGCAGCGAAATGAATTGAAATAAATTATCATAAATCGCGTCATTCCGTCGGCAAGCGGAAGTTTTCAGATTTAAAGAACTGCAGGCAGCCAAGGCAGCTCATTTGTTTGTAGGGGAGTCCAAACGACTGGATGCCGATAATGTGTAATTAATTACATTACGTTTCGGGTAAATTCGTTCACGTTTTACATTGAAGTCACCAACCTCAGAGCAATTACATTTGCCGAAAGGAGTAAGAAAATATATGAAAAAAAAATTTATAAAATATTGCTTTTGGCAACAGTTCATAGCCTCAAAAGCAAAAAGATGAATTACATCTTTTACATTTCGCATCGCTGAGTTGTACCTTGAAATTCGACACAAATACTGACACTGCGGGAATTATTGCAGCTCCCTCGATATATCTGTTGTTTTCATTTTTGCATGCATATGGACTCCACGCCAAGCCCGACCACCCACCAGCTCACAGTGGGATCCAAGCCAAATATTTTCACGGCCGTAGTGCATTATCTAGAAAGGCAGGGCTATAGTAGGGCGATATCTGAATAAACAAAAAAGTTTTTTCCAGTAAAGGTTGATTTTCGGCCGATCATTCCTATGACAGCTATATGATATAGTGAACCAATATACATAATATTGTAATATATAATTGAACGTTTTGTAGAACTATTAAATCCGAAAATTTGGTAACGATTTCTTGAAAAACAGAAGGGTTTTTGTGAGTAAATATGGTTTTTCGGCCGATTGTTCATATGGCAGCTGTATGTTTTAGGTTAAATATCGAAAAAGCAAAATAAACTTGTTATGGCTATGGATTAGGAGAATCGTATCAAATTTAGTGGCTGTAGGTCTAACCGTTCCCGAGATCCACTTGTTCATGCAGACAGACGGACATGGCTAGATCGACTCGCCTTTCAATGCTGATCAAGAAGATATATACTTTGTGGGGTCTGCCACGCTTCTTTCTGCCTGTTACATATATTTGCACGACGTCAATTTACCCTTTAGCAATTTTTGGTACAGGGTATAAAAAGTGGTTTCATACTAATTATTAAAACTGTGAAAATGGCAATCATGAAATTCAGTTTCGCCACAACGACAGGCCAAGATAATATTGGGTCATCTAAAAAGTGCGTTCGGTTTTTGATACGACAGCAACAAACTACAAAACTATAGGGTGATTTTTTAAGCGTTAAGTTCTTCAGGTTGGCAGCACTGGTTAGTAATGGCGTCCAAACGTCATCTGTCAAAGTGAAAAGTTTTCAGTATACTCTGCCATTTAATCATGAAAAGACGTACAAACGAGCAACGATTGCAAATTATTGAAATTTATTACCAAAATTCGTGCTCTGTGAAAAATGCGCACCATTTAGTTACGACCATATTATGGTCGTCATAATCGACCTGGCTCAACGGATTCGTAAATAAGCAAAACTGTCGCATCTGGAGTGATGAACAGCCACTTGCCATACAAGAATTACCGATGCATTCCGAAAAAACGACAGTTTGATGTGGTTTATGGGCTGGTAGCATCATCGGTCCATTTTTCTTCAAAGACGACCGTGGAAAAAACGTGAAAGTGGCGCAAAATTGAACCTTCCGAATGGACCATTTGAAACGGAGCCGGAGACAACATTTACATAAAGTTGTGTTTCAAACGTAAATGGCAAAGGCTTATTTATCGATGCAATAAAAATTTGGAATATATTAAGCAAATTTGAGTGTTTCATTCGATTTTTAAATAAAAAACTACGCTTAAAAAGCACCCTTTATATTCACAAAAAATGTAGCCTGAAATTTCAGCTTCCAAACACGTATTCGTTTGACATAAACGGAACACTGCTGCACGATAAATGGGTATCAACACCAACTAGTCAAAAATCCGAACGTACTTTTTAGATGATCCAATATTTCTATTTTGTTTTTTTCACCGATGATAGAATTTATGAAAGACACCCCCCGAGTAGGCCGAGGGTTTTGTCAAGGACGACCGAGCACTTGCTGCTGGTGGAATGGTCAATGGCATATGCACACTTCGTTGCTTACTTGGCTTTTGCTTTTTTTTGCCATGCGGTAAATTTGCGCCTGCTCTGCAATTAAACATGAGCGACGTTCTGTCAGTTCTTATGCAGCCTTTTAAATTCATAGAAATTAATTAAATCAGTTGACTTTGTGCTGTGTGCAGTGGAACTGAAACACATCGATAAGAAATTCAATGCAGAAATCAGAGCCGTGGGCGGAAAGTGAAATGGCACGGAGTGAAATAATTAAAGTTTCGCTGCTGCTGCAAGTGAGTGTGTGTGTTAATCGGGGTGGCGATGGGGGTGGGTCTGCCAGGGGGCAGCATCCTTTCATTGCACGCTGCACATGCGATACATAATTATTTTTGTTTACGTATCGTTTTTTTTTCTTCGTTTCTTTAATTATCGTGCTTCAAGTAAGTTTCAAGGCGAGCCTTCAAGGGTCTGGTGATAGAATAAATGCTTTTCCATTTCTTGTCTGCCTTGCATTTTTTTTTTCCGCTTTTTGCATTTGTGCAATTTAGGCAGAGTGCAATCGAGAATGAACGGAATGAAGAATGAATGCTGCTGACTCTGCTGTTGCTGTTGTTGCTGCTGCTGCTGCGGCAACTCGTTTGGCGATATGCCAAATGTCGTATGCAAAAAGTAATCGTTCACTTGTTTTATTTTGTTTTTTTTTTCTTTCTTAATAAGAAAACATTTATTTGTGAGACGGCTGCAGCAAAAAAACGAACATTAGTGTGCAAGTCGGTTTCAGTTTCAGTTGCAGTCGCGGCATAGCGGCATACTTGAGGAGTCTAAGCGGGGCGATCACTGTTCAGGGCAACTGTGCAACTGTTCTGTCGTTGATTATGCGCTTGTTTAGTAAATAACAACAAATGCACTTCAACGCTGCCTTGGTCTGCGCTGTGCGCATTTGTCACAGCAGCTTTACGTTGAGCCCCCAGGCTTTGCCTCAAACATATTACGTATACGTATATGTATACGTATACATTCGCATGTACTGTATTTATTTGGTTGCGCATTTGAACTTTAATTTAATGCTCAATGTACAAATGCAGGCAAGTCTTAGTAAAAATAAATATTACACTTTCGCATGCATACAATGCCAAATTTATTTGCTATCAATATTACTGACGGGCAAATGCAAAAAAAAACTAGATATGCAAGGCTATAGTCGAGCGTAACCGACTATAGAAAACCCTGTACCCAAGCCAAAACTGAATATATTTTTTTGTTGCTTTAATATTTTGTATTCATTATGTAAGGATATCTCAAGAAATAAAATTTTTTTTTTTTAGCAAAAACCCTTTTTCGTCTGATCGTTCCTATGGCAGCTATATGTTATAGTAAAGCGATATTTATAATATTCGAGAATATGATTGAATATTACTTAGAATTATCAAATCTCAAATTTTGTAACGATATCTTAATGAACAATAAAGTTTCTCTCAGTAAATTTTGTCTTTCGGCCGATCGTTCCTATGGCAGCTATATGATATAGTAAACCGATATACATAATTTTTAGATATGTGATTGGGCATTAGGTTAAACAATTAAATCCAAAATTTGGTAAAGATACCTTAAAAAACAAAGCGGTCTTTTTTACTAAATATAGGTTTTCGGCCAATCGTTCCTATGGCAGCTATATGTTATAGGTTGAAAATTGGAAACAAAAATAAACTCGTTATGCCTATGGATTGGGAGAGTCTTCGTGCTCAATTTGGTGATTGTAGGTCTAACCATTTCCGAGATCCGTGCGTTCATACGGACAGACAGACAGACGGACATGGCTAGATCGACACGCCACGCCTCCTTCTGCCCGTTACATACATTTGCACAACTTTGATGTACCCTTGACCATTTTTTGGTACAGGGTATAAACAATGCCGCGTTGGCAATTTTTTTGTGTTTTGTTGCCTGCTGCCAGTTTCTCACGCAATGCAATTTGTGTGCATAATGGGAAAATGCGTTTAGCTGTTGAGAAAATCAAATGAGCAAAAAAACAAGAACAAAAAGAGCAGAGTCAGTCGAAATTATTTTTGTATTAAAATTCATTGCAAAACTCGCCTCAATGTGGCATTGCCAACAAAAGTGAAAAAAAAAAAAAATAGAAATGGCAAATTCTGCGTTTTTCGCTGCTCACCGCCGAAAAACTAAATGCAATAAACTTCACAGAACTGTGCTGTGCGGTTTCCCAGTTGGCGGCGCTTGGCGGCAGCTCCTCGCTGGCCAGGCTCTGCCAAGTGGCACTGTGGGCGTTTTGCCAACGCGACTTTGCTGCCTTACAGTGGGCAATTTGCTGTTTTTGAAAAGGATTCACTTTTTCTTTTTTTTTCTGGTTAGTATGTCATGCATACACTTGTGGGCCATCCAATGCCCAACTGCCCAACTTTATGGTTAGAAAGACAGTCACTAATAATTTAGTCGCATTTCAGATTCAGAGTTTATCGTAATGAACTTGTTATGCTGAACAGCATGAAAGAGCCTTGATTATGTTTCGCATGCCGTCTACCGTATAATTGAGTATGCCATAATAGACTTCTGCTGCTGCGGCTGCTGCTGACGTTGAAAGCGTTAACAACACCAACACCAACACCAACAACAACAACAACAGCAAAAGCAAAAATAACAAAAAACAGCAAATACGTTTAGTTACCTCAATTTTGCAGCTGCCGCACACAGTTCCCTTCAATTGGTCCGCGCATCGAACAAACTTAAATCGTTGAAATGCTCGCAATTCTCCACTTCTCCGTTGCATGAATCGCTGATTAAGGCAGCAACGCAGCCATTGCCACCTAGCTCGGCAGCAGACGCTGGGGGGCATGCGGCGCAGTGTTGCATTGACGATGGCAATGGCGTCGACGTGAGGGCGCCTTGTGTGCCATCGTGCACGGAGCTGCGACTTGGCTGGGCCACTTCACTACACGGGTAATCGTGCGTCGGCATGGCATTGCACTTGACGCAGTCGACGCAGCCAACGTCGCCATCGTCGGCATCCTCTTCGGCATAGTCCGCTGCGCTGCACTGCGCTGGCCAGTTATCGACGTAGCGACAGTCTTCAGTGTGCAGCGCCATCAGCATGGCCATGTTGGTCATTATGCCGTCGCTATCCTCGTATTCGTCCATAAACGAGTGATTTGAGGAGCTGTCCGAGTCATCACAATCGAAGTAGCCACTCTGAAATTGAATTGTTGTTTTTGTTTTTGTTTTTCCTAAACCATTTTTAAGCCTTGCAGCAACGCAGAAGGCAAGAAGCGAGAAGCCACAATGAGTCACTTACCTGGCATTCAAGACAGCGGCAGTTATCACAGTGGGTACAGGGGAGGCCCAGAAAGTCGGTGGTCAAGTCATAACTTAATTTTTGCGTTTGCTCGCTCTGCCTTTGCTTAGTTGGTTGCCACAATTGTTGTTGTTGTTGCTGATATTCGCACTGCTCCTGTTGCTCGTGCTGCTGCTGCTGCTGCTGCTGTTGGCTGTGATTGTTGCCATCATTATTCACGCTCCAATTGTTCAATTCATTTCGCTGCACTCTGTTGGCGCTTGCCGATGTCAGTACACCGTCGTCATCGTAGCCGTTTGCCGTTGTATATCTTGTTGACTGCGGCACACTTGGGTTGCTAGCAAATAATGCCGTTGCCGACTTGTTGTTGCTGCTGTTGTTGTTGGCATAATCCCTAGCCTCAGTGCTGCTAAACAAGTAAATTAAAGTTTATTGAACATTTAAATTGTTCTGACCATGGTCTGAGTGCTTTCCTTATTTGACTTCGAGTATTGCATAAATTGCAGCGATTACGTAAAAACTGATTAAGTATGCAAAGTGAATCTAATTACGCAATGCATACATATGCACACAGCTGCCGCTTTGCTTACATACATACACAGCTTCCTCTTCTTAGAGTCACTATGCATATTAATTGCAGTTAGTTGTATGTCAATTCGTGCACTTGAAGTTCTTGAAGAAATTCTATAGCCGAGTCTCATTACTCAATGAGCATTTGCCATAGAATTGTACACAACTGGGTCCTTATTATCAAAATAAGTGAGGTGTATACTGAATTTTTATAAGCTGCCATATAAATTGCTGCCTCAGCTAGTAAATTTTTGTGTTTTAGCGAACAGCGTGGAAATTTAGAAACGAAGTTTGGCTCTTACATTGAAGTAATTGCTAAACAAACGGCTTTGAATACCTGAAGGAATCTTATAACTCCAACTAAAAGTGGACTTGAGGCCGTCATTATACTTTTTGTAATATTTAAAGTGAAATTGAAAAAGGCTTTATATGCACATTCATTACAGTAATTTATAAGTTTTGTTAGTTAAAGTGTTCAATGTGCTAATAAATGAATTGAAGTGCACGACTTTGAAAGTACGGAACTGGGCCGTTTAATTAATGTATTTTGTGGCAATTTGCAGAACATTTTTATATCAAAAGCGCAGCATAGGCAGCATGCATTGTATGTATGTGTGAGTGTGTGTGTGTGTGTGTGTGTGTGTGTGTGTGTGTATGTGTGTACGTTCAGCAATGGCAATGCCGGACATACAAAAGTGAAACGGTAAAGTTATTATGCGAAAACTTTGACATAATTATTATTAAAGTAGAAACGATGCTGAAACTATGTATGTGGGTGCCAGTGTGGCCAGATGGCTATGCAGCCGATGACGACGTTGGCAAAGTTCTTGGCAAAAGTTTTCACACTCACACACATACACACACACACACGAGTTTTTAGTTTATAGTTAGCAAAAACTGGCAGCAGTGGCGTGACCGAAAGAAACTTTGCGTTTGCTTTCAAGTTTTTGTTTAAAATGCAGTTTCCAAATGGGGTGGAATATGTGTGAAGTTGGGCATTTTTGCCAGAGCCTGCAGCCCTCACAAGTCGCTATCGAAATTCGATATTATTGCAGTTCGGCGTATGTGCGTCTGTTCAGTGTTCGGCCGAATGGAATGTCGGACGTTCGTTGTGTGAACTTTGGAGAACGTGCGCGTGACTGCTAAGTGCTTGCGTGAGCATACATACACGTCTGCGTGCAGGAATTAGATGAAAAATCAAATCAAGTGTTGCAATTTCAGTGCATACAATAAATAAAAAAAAGCTGCAAGCAGAAGTTAGCAAAATCACCGTGTCGACTGCAGGCAGATCACTGATATGCCGATAGATGCCCTACACTTGGTCTGGCTGGGAAATTTCCTTCTATGCAAACAAGTAAATTTTTCAATTAAGTTGATGGATTCTGGCGCGCTGGTCGCAAGTTTTTGCTGCGACAACTTTAGCCTTATAATATTTTTTTGGTTATTTTCTTATATTTTATTGCGTAGCGGTTTTGCCTGCGTGGCACTAAAAGATTATTACTGTATAAAAAATGCAACAAAAATTTGTTGATTGCGCCAGGTCAGGCAGCCGCTTAGTTGTGTCAGT
>JBAMBQ010002256.1:0-12422 GCA_037044495.1 Stegana nigrithorax
TGTACTACTGGCTCGGTTACAAATTGAGGTGAATTTGTAATAATTAAGTCCAGAGTGGACGGCTTGGCTTTGTAACTAGCAGGAATGTAGGTTGGGTCTCTCGGATACACAATGGTGAACTTGCCTTGCATTGAAAGCTCGTGCAGGGTGTTGCCCCAGCAGTTTGCTCTGATGCAGTTCCATTGGCGGTTTCGGCAATTTAAGTCGCCACTTAGTATGTAGTTACCGTCAATGCGGTGAAACTTTAGCAGGTCAGCTTTAAATGCTTGTTTTTTGTGATTTTGCTCATTGAGATGGTTGCATGAGCTAGATAGGCATTTTGCAGAGTTACCAGGATAGTAAACTGAGAAAATTTTAAGGGAGTTTCCTGGGTTTATTTCTATCTGGACACCAACGTTTTCAATTAAATGAGTGCTTACATTGGGAATTTGCTTGTGTTTGATATCGCTTTTAATTATGATAGCAACTCCACCTCCTCTTGCATTACTCCGATCGTTTCTATAAATTGTGTAGCCTGGGAGAAGAAATTTGTCGTTTTGAGTCAGCCACGTTTCACTCAAAAGACAGATATGTATACAATTGTTTTGTAAAAAATGTAGAAGCTCTAGACGCTTACATCTAACGGCACGCGCATTCCATGCCATAAGTTTGTAGTGTTGACTTAGATTATTTGTTATTGGAGTAGACATACTTAATAGCTAATTGAGTGATAACATTAAATTGCTCTTGTTTATTTGAGCATGGGCTGAGTTTTTCGATTAAGTCGCACAGGAGAGCGTTGATTTCACTTGGTGAAAAGAGATCATTTGATGAGTGATTAGACGACTCGAAGAGAGCGTCTCTGTAGCTTAAACTTACGGGGCTTTTGGTATTTTGTAAGTTTGCAGTGTTGCTGCTCATTTTATTTGTTTTGCTTATTGAAGGAAAGTTGTTGTTATAGCTACCAATGTTGTTGTTGGCGATTATACCGTTGAAGCTACTGGCATTTGCTTTGTTGTTGCGTCTGGAACTGTGGTTTCTGTTTTGTGTTCTTCTTTGCAGCATCGTTTGGTATGATGTGCGACATGGGCAGTCGGGATCGGTGGATGGGTGCTCGCCTTTACAGTTGGCGCAACAGAACTTTTCGGTTGATTTGCACGTGGTTGTATGGTGCGGTCCAGCGCAAATTGAACATAAAGTTTTTACGTTGCAATTCCTGGATCCGTGTCCAAACAGTTGACAATTATAGCACTGCGTAAATTGGTTGGCTGGCTTGGACTTGTGCTCACAGCGAACCTTGGTGTTGCATATGCACGAATGATCTTTGCGAAGGTTGTGAAGTGTTGTTGAGCCATTTTCAAAGTATACCACGTATTAAAGCAGTTTGTAGCCAGATCGCGTGGTTCTTTCTACTGTTTTGACGTCGGTGCATTTTAGGCCGCGTCCAACTATTGTTCGGATTACGTCTGCGTTGCTCAGCCTATCCAGGCCAGAGAGAACAGCTTTGTAAGGTTTGGTATGCCTCGATTCATATGTGAAGAATTCCGCTTTAAGTTTTGTAAGTTCAGAGCAAACCAACTTGAAGGTGCTTGATGTGTTAAGGAATATCTTTATACCAATAGAAATTGTTTTTATAGCGTATTCCGAGATTTCGGCGGCTTTGAGGATTTCATGAATCGACTTTGACGTCTTCTTCAGTACGGTTATTGGTGGCACCTTATCTTTGACTGGAGCAGCCTGTTCAACGACTGGTTCCGTAACATCATCCAGTTCGTCATCATCGTCCTCAATGGTTTGGAGAGGGCGAAAATAATTGTTGTACTAACCCTGGTCAGCATCCTTGATTGAAGTACTCGGCTTTAACCGTGGCATTTTTGTTTTTACCGTTGCGCAAGATGCGCCAGGCACATCACTAACGACTTGTAAGTGTCGCTTAATGATTGTAGCTTTGTAGTTACGATTGTTTTGTTGTTGTTTTAAATATATACAGTTTTTTTTTTTTAGTATTTACGAGAGGATTATTTTCTGCTATTAAGACCCTGATCATTTCTAGCACCATCTTCGGGTCTGATGGCTCGGCTGGTATTTTTTTTTTTTTTTTTTTCGCAGACGTTCTGGTAGCGCACTACCAAGCAAGAGGACTTACGAAACCAGACCTAATGTCTGTTCCACAGCTACGACCAAATGGTCAACAGCTGCTATATCTACTTAACAAATATTTACTTATAGATTAAAAAACACTAAATACAAAAATTAAACAAACTAAATTAAAATTAATACGACTATTAGTAGTCTAAATCAAAATAAGTATCTAATTCTATGTAATTACATTAAAACTACAAGTAAGAAAAGATTTTAAAGTGTGGGAAGAGGCTATGTTAGAAAATAAATGATAGTTCGAGTTATAAGCCAAACACATAACATAAAAGGGATCATGCAATAGGAAAGATGATCGTGCAGTGTTTAGTCTAAAGGGCAAATAATATCTTGTTGAACGCGAAGGCACGTTAAAATTTATTTTCTCAAGAAGATAAGGAGAATTGACATTGCCGTTTATCAGGTTATGAAGAAAAAGAATACCTAACACGGATCTCCGACTAGCTAAGGTAGGAAGAAAGGAATTGCAGAATTCCAGTTTAATCCACGCAACGCAAAAAGCAAAAATTGTTTTTGGACAGATTCAATTCGGTCAGAATATGTTGTGAGTTGGGGATTCCAAGCACATGAAGCATATTCTAAAATCGAACGAACCAAAGAAATGAAAAGCTGCTTGGTGGTATAAGGATCATTAAATTCTTTAGACCATCTCTTAATAAAGCCAAGAACACCTCTAGCTTTATTAGTGGTCATGAGAATGTGAGAACTAAAGTTAAGTTTCGGGCACATCAAAACACCTAAGTCGTTAAATTCATAAACACGTGCTAAGGTAGAACCATTTAAGGAGTAGGAATACAATCTAGGTTTGCTACGAGTGAAAGTCATAACTTTACACTTGTCACAATTTAGGTAAAGAAAGTTATCCTTACACTACTTTGAAAGTTGATCGAGGTCTTCTTGAGGAAGATTCTGATGAAGAAAGGAATCTAGAGTAAAACAAAGTTTTACATCATCAGCAAACATAAGCACATGAGAATGCTTAATAACCGATGGAAGGTCATTTATGAAAATATTAGAAAGCAAAGGACCTAAGTGGCTGCCCTGAGGGACACCAGAATGGACATTAATATTTTTAGAAACACAGCCATTAAATAAAACTTTTTGGGACCTACCTCTTAAATAACTATCAATCCACCTTACAAGTTTAGGCGAAAAGCCAAATCTATCTAATTTGGTAAGAAGCAACGAATGGCAAACACTATCAAATGCTTTACTGAAATCTGTATAAATAACATCTGTCTTACAACAACGGGCAAATCCACTGGAAACAAGTGAAGTGAACTCCAAAAGATTGGTAACTGTTGAACGTTTTTTACAGAAGCCATGTTGAGATATACTCAAATTCGGAATAATATTATGCTGAAGCTGATCAGTAATTATATGTTCCAGTAACTTTGGTATTGCGCATAGCTTAGCTATACCACGGTAGTTTGAGATGTCCCTTTTACTACCTTTTTTGTGGAGAGGCAGAGTGTAAGATTGTTTTCATTTCATAGGAAAGGAAAAGATCGTAGCCGATACATTAAACAACTTACAAAGAGGAAGATGTAAAGCGTTAGCACAGTACTTTATAACGCATGCAGGAATACCGTCAGGGGCAACAGAAAAAGTGGGTTTAATAGCTAATAAATAAGACAGAAGCATATTTTTATCAATAACTGGGCAATTGATTGTGTAAGAGGCCCCTGTACTTGGGTCGGGATAAAAACTAAGTGAGACAGAACTATCACTATAGTTATTTTGGAAGAAGCTGGCAAATAAATTGGAAATATCAACATTATTACATCCCTTAGCATGACCTAGCTTCATAATGGAGGGAAAAGTATTATATCTGCGTTTTGAATTTATAAAATTACAGAACGATTTAGGATCACGTTTAGTATTTAATTTAACGTTAATTAAGTACGAATTATAGTAAGATTTATTCGCGTGATTAAAATTGTCGCGCGAGAATAATTTGCGTAATCAACTGCCAAACCGGTACGATTCATGTTTTGTTCATTTTAAGCTTAGTCTTAGTTACAAAATAATAGCATATTTAATTTTATTGTTAGTCAATAACAATTTCACATTGTCTTTTTGTTTTTGTTAGTTTAGCTGGTAACTAATATTGAACTATTATTAAAAATTCATGCTCAGTCAAAGAGAAAATGCAATAAGAGTGCGAGTGCATCAGACTGGTAAGCGGGCAAGACCAACCGACAGACAGACAGACGAAGACGATGGCAATACGTGGCTTAAAGCTGTAATCAAAGTCTATGCGTAGGTGCTTAGCTTTTATTTTATTTTTTTTTTTAAATTCCATTTTTCAATTTGTCTGCAGTTGTCTTTGAGAGCGCTGAACTTATTAAAAAGACAATTTTTACGATTTTTTAACCAAATTAAATCTCGCGAAAACCATGCTGGTCTATTAGACTCAGGGAAAACCTCAACTTTAGGAACGCACTTATTGAACAATTTTAGTAAAATTTTATTAAAAAACTGCACAGCTTCATCGATATCAATCATGGAATTTAAAGTAGACCAATCCGTATTTAAAAGAAACTGGTTTAGCTTACCAAAATCAGTTTTTTTAAAACAAAAAGATTTACTTGCTTTCCCAATAGATGAATTCGATGAAGATGTCTTCAAAAGAATTTCTAACTGAAGAGTAGGGTGGTAGCTATCTACAGGGGTAGACAACGGATTGGACCTGCGCAATGAAAAATTTGCAGCACAATCTGTAAAAACTAAGTCAAGTGAACGATTCATGCAATTCGTAACACAATTTATTTGCTCAAGCGAATCATCTAATACTGTATCAACAAATTTACACGATGAACTAGGTATTAGGGAATTTGAAAGTTCAGAAGGGGACCAAGAAACTAGCGGGAGATTAAAATCACCCATGACTATTAAATAGTCAGCGGTGTGGAGAAGAGAGTGGACGAAGTTAATAGAATCCACATGAGCAGTGTAAATTGTATCATCAGACGAAGGTGAAATATAAGAGCAAGTTAAAAATATATTGTAATTGTTAACCGAATCTTTTACACAAAGAAACTCATTGTTTTCAGAGAAAGGGGTAAATACTTCATCAGCACATAGGGACGATCTAATAGAAATCAGGACACCACCACCAATTCTCGCAGATCGATCTCTCCTAAAAGTAACAAAACTAATATTAAAAATCTCTGAGTTAAGGACTTCTGGACGGAGCCAGGTTTCAACAAAAACAATAATATCAGAATCAAAAGAAAAGCTATCAAGAAATAGGCTTTTGAGTTTAGAATTAATTCCTCTAACGTTTTGAAAAGATTCTAACAAAGTGGACAGTTGAGAATAACCTACTTTTTTTTCTATTTTGCCGCACTTTTTGCGTTTTTTGTTACCGGAACCAAATTAGCAACAATAGGTGGTGCTTTATTCCGATCTTTGTAATCATATTCATGCACAATACAATTACTAGGCCAAAAGTCGGGCTTAAGCCATTCCGCGAAATAATCGGCCGGAATAATAATTTTGAAGGAAGAAATAGATCGCTTATGGGCCAACTTAAATTTATTGATAATAGGATTAGAAATGGATGGACATTTAGAAACTATGTAATGATGAACATCACATTCAGTAGTATCAGTGGCTAACCGGGAGACAAAGATAGCTTTAGTGACAGGAACGACAACTAAGGGCTAAGGTGCAATTTTGGCAGAAGGCTGTATAATTGGTAAAATAGGAGGGTTAGAAACACCTGTATTTACTGCCACAACAAAAGAAACTGGAGGAGAAACTGACATAGGTGTTGAATACACCTGGTCGCTATTTTGATTTGGGCAACTGGGAGTATTTAGGCTGTTATCAGCACTAATAACTATTGTAGGGGGTACTTTTGTTTTAGAAGATTTGGCCTTCTTCCTTTTAGGAGACAAATCAGCACATTTGTACTCCTCAAAAGATTTTTCATAAACTTCAAGCTTTTCGCCAAGCCATTATAATCTTTAACTAATTCTGAAAACGCAGTACGCGAATTCATTACAAATTTGGAAAAATTAATCTCTGCCAATATTTTTGGCAATGCTGTCAGCGATTCTACCAGTTAGGTCGGCACAAGAACATGTGCATGGTTGTCGCACATCCAACACGATACCGAAGCGATGGCAACATCGAGTGCCTTCTTACACTTCGCGTAACAACAAGCCATAGTAGAAAAATATAAAAAATAAAAATAAAAAGAAAATATAAATAAAAAATAGATGAGGAAAAATTTAAAATATTTAAAATTAACTGAAGGATTTGAAAGGAAACAGAATCCAAAAAGTATGCAATTAAATTTAATAAAAGCAGAAGAAAGTAATATAAAAGGAAATTGAAAGTTTGAACGATAAAATTTATACAGACACTCACTATGCAACAATTACACTATAGTCGCGCACAAAACAGATGTTTGCTGATTGTTTACAAAAATAATACAATGCAAAGCACCAAAAACACAAAATTATTTATGAAGAAATTAAAATTTAATAAAATCACTTCACCAGAGAGCACCGAATAAATCAAATGCCACCACAGATAATTAATAGAAATATACTATTGTTAATGCACAATTTAGTGAACGAACACAAGTTTATATGGAAAAAATAAATAAAATAGCGGAGAGCAAACTAAGCATGACTATTACAAGACACAGCGAAAAAGCTGTTTCCCAAAGTTTTCTTGTGCACTACAGGGTCCGGCACTCGAAGTGTAACCAATTGGAAAGCCCATAAATTCAGTTTGGAAAATTACTTTCATTCAATTCAAAGTACAAAATAAGTAAGAGAGATTTGAGAGTTTACGAATTGCTCAATTGGAAAAATTTTCTCGTCAGAAAACACAATATTCGGAAATTGACCGCTTTCGGCCAAGCGAAGCAACTCCTTTGCTCTCTCAAGTCTAACTTGTTGCTGCTTCGGTGTGAGATCATGTGCCTTTTGGATCTTGTAAGGCTTGACCTTGAGATCATTTTTCAGTATGCGGCGGATGCTACGGTCGGATACTTTCAGTTCTTTTGCCATTTGATTGGCACTTCGTCGGGGATTTCGCTCAAGTCGCTTCTTCACTTTTTGAACCATCTCACGGGACGTCGCAGTCTTTTGACGACCACCTCCATGACGTTTTGCGATGCTACCAGTATTATTGTAACGAGTTATAGTGCGGTAAACGAAAACTTTATTCACTTTGAGGTGTTTGAGCTCACGAACAATCGCTGGTTGTGATTTTCCAGCTAAATATAAAGCAATCACGCTGTTACGTTTGAAATCCATCACTGATTTTTTTTTTCGCGTTCACTTTTGGCAAAATGCTTTTGTACACTTGTAAACAATACTCCGAACTGTCATTCAGCAAATTTTTAGACAGCTGATGCCCGTGCGTCAGCTGTGCGAGCGGTCTGAAGTTGGTTACACTTCGAGTGACGGACCCTGTAGTCTTACATTTGTTTCTCTCTATCAACATCATTTTCATTTTTCATTCCGTCGCACATTACATAATTGGCGCCCAACGTTGGGCCAGACCAAACTAGCCTGCAACGACACCAGCAGGACAACCTTTACATGGCACCGCTTGCCTCGCAGCTGCTCTGTCTTTCTAGTCCTTCCGAATTTTTTTTTTGCGTAGAATAACTTGATTGGCTGAGGTTCGGACGAAAGCTGAATGGTTCCATCCCTGGACTAAGCGGTTGAAATCCAGTCATTTAGGATTGACCGACCGGAATGGACCATCCTTCCCCAATTCGGTACGAGCAATCGATCATTCTGTGGAGCTATTCCGTTTTAGTGTACACCACCGATGTTTAAGATTCTTTCCTTCGGACTAGCCTTGAGTACCCCAGTGTAAGTTAGCAGGACCGAACAAATACATATGGAATTTTTTTTTTGCTTACCTGAACATCTAGAAAACCACATTGATTCCAGCAACAAGGTAAACCATTGAATTTTATTTTTTTGTAGTTTTTTTATCAGCGTCTGCACCATCCACAGAGAGCGATTGACAGTAGGCGCATATACAAGAATATCTTTTAGTCCTTTAGTTTTTTTTATTTTTTGCACCAATTTTAAGAAATTGGGATTTAATTAAAATATCTTTAGCCAACAGCAAGTTTGATATCGGACATTTATATGAGATATAATCCCCAGTTAAATCAGATAACAGCTTTCGAAAAGGTTAATAAATAAACCATTGAACTAGATTTCCTCTGGCACAACAACTAATTAAGCATAGGCTCCCAAGTTCCATATTGCATAAGCAAGGGAACTCAAACAATTTACGTAAACAGGCCCCAGTGAGATTGTCCGTCACTTAATTTCAACGAGTTAAGAGCTAGCACCAGTGTTCAAATGGTGTTAACCAGAAGTGCTGAAAACCTCCCTGCTGAGGCCAGCAAAAGGACCGACTCATGCACATCGTGCAACACAAATCTTACCGAAGATCATGTGATAAGCAAGGGTCCCTGCGGCCATAAGTTCTATGACCACTGCCTCCAACAGTTGGTGAAAAACCAACAGGGATGCCCTATATGCGGTAAAGGAATTTCCCCGGTGAGGTCCAAAGTTATAACACCTGTCCAAGATATTGCTGCAGGGGCTCGAGCAGCCAGCACGATTCAACCATCCTCAGTGGTACTGGATAGTCCTACACTGATTACAGTGACAAATTCCAAAGCGAAATCAAAAGGGGCGATCCCCAAATCTAAAACCCTGAACCCTTCCGTGCACGGAAGTCACCATGACAGATCCGCTTCCAATCCCCACGGAGCGACTCGGTCATCCACCACTCACGGAGAGAGCAAGGTGGAAGTCGAAAGATGTATTTAAGCACAGCTGAAGACCCAACAAAGGAAAATGCTTCAACAACTAACAGCGCATATCACGTCAACACTGCAAGCCCAATTGGGGTCCCTGCAGCTAGGACAACAAGAGATGGCTGTTAATAGAAACTCGCGCGACCTAAGGTTATTAGGACCAAGGGAATTCCCACACTCCCCGGGAAACGAAACTCGTCGTAGCGACCACCAGCGATCTACAGATGATAGCGGTAGCCGCTCGTCGAATGGGTTTCCCCCGGAGAAAGTAGGTAGTATCTTACAAGCTTGGCGTATCAGGTTCGATGGGAAAAAGGGAGGCATAGCGGCATCCGAGTTCATATGTATACCGTGTCCGTGCGCTCACCGCTCAAAATCTGAACTACGACTTCCAAGCTGTGTGTGACCATCTCCATTTATTGCTGTTAGGAAAAGCGTCAGACTGGTTCTGGCACTTCCATAAGAAGAACCCTCGATTTCCTTGGGAAGTTTTCTGTTTCGCATTCCGAGACCAATACGAGGAAGTCGATAGCGACGTAGAAATATGGTTGAAAATTTCCAAACGCCACCAAAGGGAGAACGAACCGTTCGATCAGTATCAGTTTAGCATAGAAGACCTGGCGAGCAAATTACAACATAGCTTACCAGAACCAGAATTAGTAAAACTGTTGATAGACAACTCCAAGTCGACATTAAATCTCGAACTGTTACATCTACCGATATACTCTATTGCTAGGCTGCGGGAAGCAGTAAAACGTCACGAGAACTTCTATGGCGACCAAAAGAACCCGGTAACTAGGAACTGTTACCCACACCGTCATCCCATATCCGAAGTTACTCTGGCGGATTCAGCCCAAGCACTTCCAGACATTGAAGAGATCACAGAGAAAAAGCTTAAGTGCTGGAACTGTGACCAAATGGGGCATAGGTTTGACGATTGCGTGGGACCACGACGAATCGTCTGCTATGGGTGTGGAGTGAAGAACATGTACAAACCACACTGCAGGAAGTGTAGTCCGACGGGAAACAGGACCCGGGATGCTCAGACGTCATAGGTTGACGCATCCCTCAAAACCCAAAAAGGTGGCGCCTGCCAGACGGATGCAGACGACCAAGACATAAAAAATTAAGGAGATCCGTCCACCCAACATAAAGACAATAAACTACAGCCGTTCCACGTACGCTTTGCTAACTACAACCAGGTTAGGCAACGTCTCTTCGGGGGTTGCGACGGCATACGGTATCCAAGTCCGCCTAGACGATCGACTAGACGTCTCAGGCAACTGTGGCTATCCATCCGTTCGTCCCGGAAAAAGTTAATATCAGCTATTTTTGTGGATAGGGACGACCGTATGTATACCAAATTAGACTTAGAGGGCAGAAGTTACTTAGGTCTACTCGATTCAGGTGCTTCAATCAGTTGTATAGGGAATACAGCAGCTAGAGATATTATGAGTTCGGGCAAGTTCATAAAGTGCGGGGGCAACATCAAGACCGCCGACGGCAATTTAAGTCCCGTAGTGGGAAGAATTAGTTGTAATATAACTTACTGAAACCAAACCAAGCCCATACAATTTGTCATAATTCCGAAATTAAAACAAGACATTTATTTAGGTATCGATTTTTGGAAAGAATTTTCCTTGGTCAACCGGCTGATTGACGCCCAGGTTACAGAACTTTCAGTGGAGGAAGATAAGCTAGAGGACCAGTCCTACCGACATAGGTTCACAAGCGAACAAAAGCAGTGGTTAGCTAATGTGGTTGCGCGGTTTCCATCATACGATCGAGACGGGCTCGGTCGAACCAGCCTGATTTCACACTCGATCGATGTGGGAGACGCCATGCCAGTCAAACAGCGACACTGGCCGGTATCGCCGGCTATAGAGAAATTAAGAAGAAGTTGATAGCATGCTAAGACAAGGCATAATAGAACCCTCGGACAGTCCATGAAGTAGCAACTGTGTTTTGGTATAAAAGGGGGCAAAACATATGCTCTGCCTGGACTCCAGGGTAGTTAATAAGTTCACGAGAAAAGACGCCTACCCCTTGCCCCACATTGACGGAATCCTAAGTCGATTGCCGCCTGCTCGCTTCATAACTGGCTTGGATATGAAAAAAGCATTCTGGCAAATCCCCCTGGAAGAAAAATCCAGACAATATACCGCCTTTACCATACCAAATAGGCCCCTGTACCAATACCGCGTAATGCCTTGTGGATTATGCAACGCGCCGCAGACCCTGTGCCGGTTAATGGACAAGGTCATACCTGCCCACCTAAGGATTAGGGTATTTGTATATTTGGATGATCTTGTCATTCTTTCTGATGATTTCAATTCCCACCTATTGTTGTTAAAAGAAATAGCTGTATGTTTAGAAAAAGCCAATATAACCATAAACGTCAACAAATCGAAATTTTGCCTGACCCAAATAAATTATTTAGGGTTTATAATAGACGAGGGTAAAATTAAAACTGACCCCCAGAAGATAGAATCGATTATAGAGTTTCCAACTCCCTCAACAGTGAGACACCCAAGACGTTTCTTGTGGATGGCGGGGTGGTATCGACAATTCGTCGAAGATTACGCGACTATAAGTTTACTTTGCAATGGAACGAAGCCGCCGACGTTGCCTTCGTCTAACTCAAAGACCGACTAACAACAGCTCCGGTGTTAATCCAGATTTTAGTAAGCAATTTATTCTGTTATGCGACGCTAGCTCCTTTGGAATAGGCTACGTCCTAGCTCAACGCAACGAAGAGGGGATAGAACTGCCCATAGCATACATGTCAGTCAAGTGACTGATGCAGCAAAAAGACCAGGCAAAAGACTCGCTGGATGGGCAATCAGCATTCAGGGTTATGATTTTCAGATAGAGCACCGGAAAGGTTCCCAAAATATTGTAGTGGATACGCTATCACGATCGAGGGAACCTGAGGTAAATGAACTAAGCGAAATGGGGCATATCATAGACTTAAGTTCGGAACATTTCTTAGATTCTGATTACATGGACTTGTTAGAGAGAATACGGGTGAATCAAAACAGGTTCCCCGATTTAAAAACCGAAGACGGCTACGCATACCGGCGGACCGAGTTCGCCACCGGACGTGATAATAGAAAACGCGATAGGTGGAAACTATGGGTCCCCAGAAATCTTGTCAGGAACGTCATGAGTAGGGCTCACAACGCAACCGACTCGGCACATTGCGGGGTGGGCAAAATGGTAGAAAAACTTAGGTGCTATCTATACTGGCCGCACATAGTGGAGCAAATACGCTCATATGTGTCCTCCTGCGACACATGTAAAGCAACCAAAAGCCCAAATATCACCCTAAGACCACCGTTGGGAAGACCACTGACTACAGAAAGACCCTTCCAAAAGCTGTACATCGACCTACTAGGGGCATACCCCCGTAGCAAGGCAGGGAACATCGGTCTTCTAATAATTGTAGACCACCATACGAAATTTCATTTCC
>JBAMBQ010002257.1:0-35863 GCA_037044495.1 Stegana nigrithorax
AATGCGAAACTGCGGCAAATGTACTGGCTCATTGGGCGTCACTCAAAACTCAAAATTAGGAACAAACTTCTTTTATACAAGGCCATTCTAAAACCGATCTGGACCTACTGTATTCAACTATGGGGCACGGCTAGTGCCTCAAACATCAAAATAATCCAGAGGTTCCAAAACAAAGCCTTAAGAATGATAACTGGCGCCCACCTGTTAACTACTAATGTCGAAATTCACGAAGAACTCAAATTCCCCTGGGTAATAGAAGAAATCAATCGATTCAGCCAGAGCTACATCATGAGACTATGCGACCACCCAAACAACTTGGCAATAAACCTACTCGATAACAGTAACACTAAAAGAAGACTAAAGCGATACCACCCGCTAGACCTCCCCTTCAGAGACACAGGCTGACAAAGCGTAAATCATGTATATACTCCCATCAAATTAATCAACCATACTGTAAAAATGTACATATTTTTCTATACCAACTAAGGCTAGATTAAACAATTTAATGATTGTCCCACATAGGGACAGATTTTAAATAAAAGATATATATAAAAAAAAAAAAAAAAAATATTAATATACATATAATATAATAAAACAAAACGAAATACATACATTGTAGGCGCACAGAGCCAATGCGGCGTATGCGTAATTTTGCAATTTTTTTTAATGAATGTGATCAAGAAAATTGGGTTTTTTGCTTAAGGTTAAAGTCGACAGCCTTATTAGCTGGAATATTTGCCCTGTAGTCTCCCGCTACATCTGCTTGTTCTCGTAGCTACAATATAAGCATGCGTTTAACCGTTACCGAAGTCTCGTGCTCTTTACACTATCCTCCTGTAAATATTAAATACCTAATCCCTCACACTGACTTGTCCTTGTCGCTAGTACTCCGCTTTTGATTTTATGTCATATAAAGGTATAAAGAAAAATTCAGAACATTTTCTGTGAGTGAAAAAAATGCAAGTAAATGCATGAAAAACACGGCTGCATAGGTCTGCACACTTCGCACGCACTTTGGTGCGCACACGATCGGCCGCTTGGACAATGGTAGCCCTGCCATTTGTTCGGCTACTGATCAAAAAATGCATAAAAGGTAAAAGCAAAACAAACAAAGAAGGAAAAGAAAAAAACTTAATTTGAAACAGAATTCAATAAAGCAAAATACGTGTAATGCATGCCAAGCATGAATTAAACACAAAAGTCCTTTTCAATTAAGCCATTGTTGGGCGCTCCCTGCTCCCCGCAGCACACGGCACACGGCACCCGCAGTCTGACTCCTCTGTGCGGTGACTTTGTGCAGCATCATGCGGACTAATTTTCACGTAAAGCGGCAAATGACGCAAGTTAAATTGTGCCGACACCGCACTGCAGCCGTTGCCGTTGTCGCAGTCGCAGTTGCAGCCAAAGTCAGCGGCGGAGCCGAAGCCGAAGCCGAAACCGAAGTCAAAGACATGGCACGGCGCGGTGCGACGTCCAACGAAAGTTCATTAAAGCAAATCATATTTAAGCAAATAAATGAAAATGTGGCGAACACAATAACAAAAACAAGAACAACATTTTACCATACACAGTAAATATATTAAATTATATTAGAAAGCAATTTTGACAGCGGTGAAAATTTTAATGCTGCGCCAAGCGATCGCCCGCTGTTCATGCAGTCAACACGCGCATGCGTCGTGCGCCGTTCGCCGTTCGCCGGCGCTTCGTTCGCCAGCAGGACGCCCGCGTCAACGCAGCACAACAACGGCAACGGCAACGGCAACAGTTGCAGCGTCGCCAATATGCTGACGGGAGATTGGTTGCTTCAAAAGAAACATTTTTTACTGCGTTTTCATTTGTTTTTTTTTGTTTTTTTTTTACAATTTTTTTATTCCTGTGTTAATCACAAAATTAGTCAATGACGCGGTGGTTTTTTCTTTTATTTTTCTTTCTTTCTTGGTTTTTTTTTTTTTTTTTGCTAGCGTTTCAATTCCGTAGCTACAAAAGCCGCCTTTGCCGTTGCCGTTGCTGTTGATGTTGATGTTGATGCTACCATTGCCGCCGCCGACGCCAGCGCCGTCAAAAGTCGCTCGCTCATTTTTCACTTAAGCCGAGTCGCTGGCTCGGTTGGTTGCTTTGTTCGCATTTTCATTAATATTTTATTGCTTAATTTCTTTTGTTATGCTGATTATGCCGACAAATGCGCAGCCAACAACGCAACGGCAAATCCAAGTCATACGAACGCCAATGCCGCCGCCGCCGCCGCCGCCGCCACTGCCACTGCCACTGACACCGCCATCGAGACCAAGTCACAACGCAGCCAAAAGACTATGGCGGCGCTCGCGCATGGGAAAAACGACTTAAGCATGATTTTTAATAATTTAAATATAGCAGCTCTGCTTCGCGCAACTTGGCTCAGTTCGCCTCGCTTTGGTTCGTTTTGGTTTGGTTTGGTTTGGCTTTTCTTTGCCGACAATCTTTCAATAATTTCTTCTTCCAAACCGTTGGCTTTTCTGCTTTTTTTTTCTTTTTAGCTGATACAAACATTTTTCTCGCTTATGTTGTTGCCGCAGCTTAGCTTAGCTTGGCATAATTTGCGCTTCATGTGCTTTAACTTCTATTTAGAATAGAATCATTTCACTACAAAAGCTGTAGCCGAGCTCAGCTGCCGTTTATGCCGCAGATTTACACAAGACGCCATGTATCGAACAAAAAAAAAAAAATTAAACAGCCATGTTCAGCGCAAAAACACAAAAAAAAAAAAAAAAGAAAAGAATAAAAATGCAGGAAAAAAATAAAATAACTGACACGAAAAGAAAGATAAAAAAAAATCACAGCAGAAAATGTTAATTTCAGTTTGTCTTGGTAATTTATCATCTTTTGCTGTGCCAAGTTCTGCTGCCGTTCGTGTTGCTGCTTTGTTCGCCTGTCCGTCCGTAAGCTGCACGGATATTTTACAACGCTTTCGGCTGCCTTGACTCGCTTTGTTTAGCTTTGCTTAAACGCTTTTAATTAAATCGAATGCGCATGTGTAACATTTTTAAGCAGCATTTAAGCTACGCTTAGTCGCTTGGCTTACATTGCGGCTGCCTCTCTGCCGCTGACTCTGGCTATGACTCTGGCTGTGACTGTGGCTGTGACTGTGACTGGACCAAACGCGTTTCGATTTCTTGCACGCTTTGAACTTGGCCGACAGCGCGTTTGCGCAATGATTGATGTTGTATTAATTTTAATAAATGCTCGCTTACTCGCACGCTGATATATTGTCTCAATCGTTTTAGTTGTTTGTAAAACAAAACGAACACAACCGAAAAAAAAAAATTTTTAATAAAATAACATTTCTAACGTTTTCTTTTTTTAAGTTATTGGAAATGAAAACTATTTTTCATTTTTATTTAATTTTTTTTCTTCATATTAATTTTGATGTGCTGCGCATAATTTGCATAATTTTTTTTTTACAAAAATCTTCGTTTAGCTAAAGTAACTTTTTCATTTATATATTTACTACGCTTGTCAGAAACACAATTAAGGACACGGAAAAACACTGTTGCGCTCAAGGCGCTACATCCAAAGCATACGCATAACTGCAATTGGCAAAGTCAATTAGTCAAAGCAACAAAAGTAGAAAAAAAGAACCACATAAATCCTTAAAGTGTAATGTCAGACAGACAGGCAGAGAAAAAGGCAAACGCCACTAAGCAGTCAAAAGTCGTTTATCCGCAAATGTAATCTAACCGCAAATGTTGAAAATTTGTTAAGTTAAAAACTCACATAACATTTTTGCGAATTTTCAGCATTTTTTCCAACGGCAAAAAAAAAAGGGAATACACGAAAGAAAGAGAAAAATGACTATTATTTGCAAGCGTAACTAAGCCAAAATAATTGATTTCAGTGCGCATACGCAGCCGTTAGGGGCAGAAGATACTTCAGGTAATTATTTGGCACCGCACAAATACAAAATCACCAATAAAAGCAACTACGCCGAAAAATGAAATATTGTTCGAGCAGCAGCAAAAACCAAAATCAAAATTGCCAAGTCAAATAATAACAAAAAAAAAAAAAAAAAAAGAAACAAAACAGTTGTTGTTTCAACGCTAAGCTGTGGCGTAAAATCCGGCATTCGGCAGTGAACAAGCCGCAACGAATCGATTTGCCAGCGCATTAGTTGCTTAGAAGATACTCGTACTTAAACAGCCGACAAATGGCCCAACGCAGCCCTCGGCTCCGACACTGCCATCAGCATCAGCATCAGTATCAGTATCAGAAGCAGCCTCAGCCACCACGGCTCTGACTCAGTCACACAGTTAAAGTCTCGATCTTGGGTTCATCGCTTGTGCGCATAGCCAAATGCCGCACACCATACATGGACATCATGTTGGGATTGTTTGCTTAGCCGAACCGCACTTGACTTTCGTTCGCTTCTGGGTATGCTCAACTTGTTTGCTTATACACAGATGCATAGGTACATATGTATACTAAGATTTCTAAAGTAGTTTCTGTTATACATCAACAAAGCTGACAGAGTTGCAAAAATATATGGGTTAGCTATTTTAAAGCATATAAAGTGAGGGCATACCAAATTTTACCTTTGAAAGGATATGTATGATACAAGACGGGAGAAAATTTTAACAATAACTTTAACAAGAACATTAAGCAAAGTCCGACCCAATGAAAATATCATTGGTCAAGAATTGGCAACCCATGAACTTCCCTAAGTGTTTTTCTAGCTACTAACGCATCGGAAATATTTGTACTCGTTGAATACCAATCGTTGCTCTAGATCTCCTTACTTCTTTGAGAATTATTCACAATTCGATACAATAATGAATTGATAATGGAATTTTTTTCAATGCGTGTAGCTGAGACAGAAAAAAAAAATGGCAAAAGATTCCGCAATGCACTTAAATAATAAGGAAATGGGAGATCTACGCTATTGGCTATAAGAAGTTTCTTGACTTCATCTATGTACTATATACAGAAAGTACGCTACTGTGAAAGTGATGAACTATCACTGCGGGCACTACAAAACAGTTATTTATTGGCTGCCCGACGGACAACGTTCTGCAGACAAGGGCTAAGAACCTTGTAGAGCAAGGAATAATTTTGATTAACGCTTATTCGAATCTTTGAACACGCCAAGTGATCAACGAACTATTGCGATTTCTAAATAAAGAAACTTATACGAATTCGCAAATGTGCAGATGTCAACTTACCGGATTTACTTGCGGCTTTTGCAAATGCGTTGCAATATTTGTGATATTCATGCCCATAGCCGGTATCTGTGAGCCGTAGAGCTGGCCGGCCGTCGGTGTCATGTCGGTTAGCATTTTAGCAGTTTTTGTAATTTTCACGCGTATGATTTCGCCTTAGCACACGCACGGTACGCACGGGTACACAGAAAATGTTTCAAAGTAAACGAAAATCTCTTACACTTCAATATACACACAAAAAAATTTAATATGCGAGTTGTGTTTTTGTTTTGGTTTTTCTGATTGACTTTTTGTTTTTATTTTATTTCTCTTGTTTTTTTTTTTTCTTCTTTTTATGTTGGCTTAATTGAATTTAGTACTCAAAGTCACATCACTTGGCAAATCAATCAAAAGAAATTATGCAAAAAACAAGAAAAAAAATAACAAAAAAATATTGACTTATTACTTATGCCAAAAAATAAAGGCGAATACAAAAGGAAACCCACACACAGTGTTGCGCTTATTGTTTACAATTTTGACACTTTTCCGGCGATTTTCGGCTTTATGTTTTTTTATTGTTATACGGCTTTTGTTTGCTTATACGCACAGCAGGATTTTCGCTTTTCTTTTGCCTCTTTTATTAGTATCTTGTCACTTCTTTGAAACAAACGGACAAAAAAAAAAAAAACAAAAAAACTCAAACAAAAAAAAAAACGGATCACAAGGAAAACGTTCGTGCTGCACTTTCGCGCGTAAGTTATAGCTCGATCGGCACTTGCCGCTCGTCGCGTTTGAGCTAGAGTAAATATTTAAAATCCTTGACGCAACTGTGCTGATCTCGCTATGGGTTTTTTTCGTCTCTTTCTTCAGATCGCTCTTATTTCACTCCGTGCTCATAGGCAACACCGTGAGCCTATCACTTGGAGTGTCACTTGCGTTCGATCGTTGCTGTTACGGTGTCCTGTTTGCCTTCGAGTGTAATCCGTCAAATGCTGCTGACAGCTCGTTAGCACGCTTGCTGCTGTCTACGACGACGTCGCTATTGCACATATACACGCACTATCCCGGTTACGGACTTACAATCGAGTTTTGTGCCGTGCCGTGCAGTGCCCTGTCGTGACGTGTCTTGCCGTGAGCAGATCGTTTATGCTCAGCGTGTCGTCTTCAACGGTTTTGCCGACGGTGCTCGATCGTTGCTTGGTCGGCTTTGCCTTGCTTTGTTTTTGTTAATTAATTTATTTTGTATTATTGTTACTTGCATTAAATTGTTTTTAATTTATTTTTATTTGCAATTTTTCTTTTTTTTTATTATATTTTATTTTGTTTGTTGTTATATTTGGAAAAATATTTCACACGTTTTGCTTTTGCTTTGCTTTTGGTGTTGGTTTGCACGCGCCCGTTTATCTTTGCTGCCTTGTTGGTACTGATAGCCTGGCTGCTGTTTTACTCGAAGCGCGTCGCGTAGTTGCAAACTGCATACGTTGCCAATAATTTAAGTAATCGTACAAAAAGTATTGCAAAAAAAAAGTATGTATTTGCTTGCAGAAAAGTTCAGCTTTTCGCTGCTTAACTGTTGCGTTTGTGCTTGACGCAGATGCTGAAGTAAAAGTCGCCAAAGCGGCCGCAGCGGCCCGTTGAATTACACTCGCAAAGTTTGTTGGGCCGAATACACAGCTGGGTTTCGCTGAGCCAGGCTACGAATTCGTGAATATCTCTTCTCTTGTTTTTGTCTTTTTTTACTTTTGATCTAGGTGTTGCTTTTGTTGCTTCGGTGTGTGTTGTTGTTGTTTCTTTTTGTTGTTTTTGTTCTTCTTGGGTTTGGTTTTCGTTATGTGGCAAACACAACAAATAAAAATATCCGCGCAAAAGTTTTCGTCGTCGTCGCTGATCGTTCAAAGGCTTGCAACTGTTTCACGCGATGCCAAGTCAAACAAAAAGCTTGCGATAAACAACAAAACGGCAGCGTCGCAGCGACAGCGCTGTAGCAGCGCTGGTGACGTTGGTAGCGTTGTTGGTGGTGTGTTGGCGGAGGAGTGCGGCAACGCGTTAAACAACGAAGATGTATTCGAGTATGAGTTGTTGTTCGTGTTTCGTTCGTGTTTCGCATATGTTAAACGAAAAGAAAAAATCTGCAATACACAATACCAACAACACGAACAGCCGTGGCAATACATCAAGCAGCAGCGGCTGCGAATTTATTGAAGAAGAAGAAGAAACAGTAGCGGCAGTTGTAGCGTCGACAACGACGGCAGCAGCAGCAGGTTTCGTTGCTTGTATAAATTTGCCTTGTATCGACATTGATGTCGGCTAACAAACTAAAACAACAAAAGCAAAGGCAGTTGGGTGCTAAGCCGCCGCTTCGACTGTTGCTGCTGCTGCGTCGACTGCGTTGACGGCGCTGCTGCCTCGTAGACCTAAACAATAATAACAACAACAACAGCAGCACAACAACAGCCATTCATCAAATAGCGCGAGCGCAACACATACGCTCGCTCTCACGCAACATTGGCGCATGGTGGTGGAGCGCGCGCTCATTGAAACTACATGTGTGCGAAAGAGACGAAGCGCTATCGATATAACTTATTGCAAACAACCACCACAAGCAACACAAGCAATAACAACAAGACCAATACACAAGCACATATGCCATTATTTAGCGCCGGCACCCAAAGCCCAAAACAATAACAAAAACAACAACATCATCGTTGTAAAAAACGATCTTGATAGCAGCGACGGCAGCTGCCCGAAACAGCAACAACAACAACAACACTCAAACGAGCGCCCAACACTCGTACATCAAAAACTTCATTCATGCGTTCATTCATAAAAATGATGCTCAAAACGAGTTTTGCAACAAAAACCACAATACTCACATACACTCACGACTCTTCACATACATGCACACTATCCTATTGCAAGTATCCAGTTTGTGTGCGTTCGCTTGCCATTTCGCTTGCACTCACACAACATATGGTAGGTTTGCTCGCACGCTTGCTTCGGCTTACTCCGCTTGCAAATGTGTTGGCGGCGACGCCCCGTCGTGTTTGACATTCAGCCAATCGGCTCATTGTCTTGTACTATTCGCGCTCTAACCTATAATTATCGCGATGGCCGCTGTGCAAGTGAGCCAGCATGCCTGCTGTGTGGATGCGTGCCTATTGTTGTTTCATTTTGCCGCTTGGCAGTTAGCAATACATTCAATGCTCGCTCTCTTATGAGCGGTGCTTTGACGGATACAAGCGTATCGTAGCGTATGGCAACCTGGAAAGTCCTCATGTCCGATCCGAACAGCCACACAAATGCGTTCGTTGCTCAACGTGAGCGCTGGCTTTCGTTGTTAATCGCGTGCGCTACGCTCGTATACGTGTATGCCATGCAACGGCATTTTAACTCATTGTTTTGTTATTTTTCTGTTCTTTTCTTCGTTTTTTATTTTAGTTTTTGTTGTTTTCTTTGTGTGAATTATCCTTTGTCATTGTTACAAAGCGTTTTTATACAATGATGATTGTATTAAATTTTTGTTTTTTTTTTCATTTAATGTTCGCGACATACATATAGTCATAGCTATTGATTGATCTGTTTGTAATAAAGAAACAATTTAATTTCGCTATGGAATAATGCAACCGCTAAAGGGTTATTTGCATGTTTTCTTCTTCTTCTTTTTTTTTTCCTTTTGCCGTTTTTATTTATTTGATTTTTATAGCGTTAGTCGTTTTGTTGGTAAAGTTTATTTATTTACATCTAAATATACAGCTTTAACCAGACATCAATCGCTCAGCTTATTAATTGAATAATTTGAAGGATTAACCATGTTATACTTGTTATATTTGCTAGTATAAAAAGACAATTAACTTAATGAATCCATAATAGTATTTAATCAAAACTAATGAAGTAACTTTTGCTTAGGCAGCAGACTCATACAATAAGAACCATTCTTCTACATGAACTGAGGTCTAGTGCTGAATGAAACTCGCCAATCAATTTCTTCTGCAATGACCGCGTATCTATAATAAATTCAATTTTGCAAATGTTAGCACCATTGTATAAATGACAGACATTAGACATAGAGCCAGCAGTATAAGCTGAGAGATTTTGTGCACTTGCAATTTCTTTCCTGTTAGTGAACAAACACAGAACAACAAGCAGAACAGATCAAATACAAATGATCATAATTATTCCTATTGGAAATATTAAAATTCCATAGAAACTACATGAGTTTTGTCCTGTTCTGCCGTATTTTATGTTATTTTTAAAAATTTATTTTAATATAGGCAATTTGAAATAGAATTGCATGAAAGAAAGAAATATACTATGCGGCTACAACAATAGCAATTAAAACAATGAACAAAAGAGACACAATTCACACCAATTACGCTAAAGAGCAGATATTGATAAACAAAAGAGTTGCCTAGGCAAGTGTAAACTTTAATTGCGCACAAAAGCATGCTACAAAAGAGTAAATAGCAATGAACAAAACCAGAAGAAAACTAAAAAGAGGGAAAAAACAACAAACGGATATTTATGAGCATAGCGGCGAATGGCCGACAATGACTTGCAAGCATAACTCACTTGATTCTAGCTGTTGTTGTTGTAGTTGAAAAGTCTATAGACGAAGGCAACAGTTGGAAGAAACACAACACGGAATGCTTCAAGAGTTTTATTTGCAACATACTTAGACGATGATTGTGCATAAATACTCGACAGAATATGCCGCGGTACGGCAAGAGCGCCTCCGTAGACAAGGCCAGCCATTTTGCTGCACATGTGCTTGTTCAGATGCTCAGCATATTACTGCAAGTTGCAACTTGAAGCTGGTATTTAAGCTATAAACTTGGCATGTGGCAAAGCTTGAAAAATTAGCTGGCAAAGTGATAAGTTTGGCTCGAGCATAGCAACGATGCTGCCGACACTAGGCTGCTGCTGCTGCTGCTGCTGCCAATGCTGTCGATGCTGCGTATCATGAGCAGCCATATTTATGTGCATATGTAAGTGCACATGTATATAGCGCGTGTGTGGGCGGTCAAGCTGCAAGGCTTTCGAGCTCTTGCGCTTTTTTGTTTATTGTTTTGGATTTGTAAACATACGAACTTAGTAAGTACCTCTCTGTGGCGAGCTGCATATGGTGCTGAGGTGACACATATATGCGTATACCTATAGCCATTTTTACACAAATATATATGCAGACATGCTGTATCTTATATACAAATGAATGTATATACATTAAATTTATATTCGTACACACATCGCATGCGTGATGACGCAGAGTCCATTGTGCTACGGCACGCTCTGCCACGGCCTTATACACAAGTGGGTGGTTACAATTTTTTACGTAAACCTTATACTTGTTTTATTTTTCTTTCGATTTCTTTTTTCACTGCCAGCCGCTTCGCATGCAATTTTTTTTTGTTTTCGTAACATATTGTATATATGTATGTACATAGTGCTCTTACATACCTATGACGCTTGCTTATTTATTATTTCATTAATGCGCAACACGCACCGCGTCCAATCGCTATTGTCGTTGCACGAATTGCCAATGCCAGTGCCAGAGCCAAAGCCAGCGCCACTTAAACGAGACCAACCAAGCCAAAGTGGCGGCTGCTCTTGGGCGTTGCTCTTGGCGCAGCCATTGTCGCTGGTAGGCAATGGCAGGAGCCGCACAAATGCTGTTGGCAACAACATTTCAAAAATCTTACGTACGCACATTTCTTTTTTTATTCTTTTTTTATTTTAATTTCTTTATTTTCTTCTTTTTTTTTTCGTCTAAATAAGCAAATTTTTAGAAAAGCCAGTTTGAATTTTGCCCGAACTGTTGCCAACCTGCATGCCCCAACGACTCTGTTTGGCTTTTTTTATGCTTGTTTTGGCTGCCGCTTTTGAACGCTGTCGTCAACAGTTTTAATGACACTTATTGTCAGCCGTTTTAACATTTAATTAAACAAAAGTTGTAATTTGTTATCACCCGCCTGTATGCGACGGTGTTTGTTGTTTTTTGCTATTTGTGTTGCTACGTAAAGTTTAGCCCTGTTGAGCCGCCCACTGCTGACGCCCTAACAGCCGCCCACCCACCATCAGCGTTCATCAAACACACGGCCATGCATCTGAACTTCTTACGGGCGCAACGCTCCAAAGGCACTCAACTTAATTTGACTTCACTCAACTCAACGCAGCCCAACTCAACTCAACTTAGCGTAGCTGGACTCAATTCAATCCAAGCTTAATCGCAGCGCATCTGTGCGTTGCCTTTACGCGCTCTCAATTGCATTATGTATTAATTAAAAATAATTTTTAATTGAATTTATTTTATTGCGCTTTTTAATTAAACTGTTACTCGCCGGCAACTCGTGCTTAAGTTCAAATGATGGGGTTCAACGGTGAACACTGACGGCATTGCCACAATCTATCCGTCGGATAGTCGACTGTTTGTCGTGTTTTTCTGCTCTCAGTGGGCGGGGCAGCGCCTTCGTTTTTATCTGCAATTAGTTTAGTTCAAACGTAAACGTCGTCATTATTGTCATCGACGTTGTTGTCGCTGTTATTTTTGTTGTTGCTTTAAAATGTAAATGGACTCATTTAGTTGATGGGTTTTGTTATTATTATTCGTTCTAATTCTAGACTAGTGCCTTTGCTGTTATTGTTGTTGTTGAGGTCGTCGTCATTGTCGTTATTATTATATTAAAGTGCTTGATAGTATATCTTAATTAAAAAGCACACTTAATTACACTTTTCAACACCAAAAGGCTGATTAAGACAACAACAAACAATATCCGTGCAAATTGTTATTAACTTAAATTGTTGCAAATTGTTTTTATTTATCTCTTTCTCTTTTTATATTTCCTTTTTCACATTAGTGAACTATTTAAAATTACTTTTAAACTGACTTATCCCTGAGCATATTATGGTTTAATGAATATTCGAATTCGTATAAACTATTAAACTATCATACCAACAGGATGCTAAAATAGAACCAAGACTTGGTGAATTAGAACACCACTTTTTTTAAAGCTAAAAAAAGGAAGGTACCGATTATTAATGTGTATCAGCCTAAAAACAGAATAACCTATTCGACAAAGACAATAATTATTCCGATTGTAAACACGTAAGTTCCTGTGGGATATATTCTCTTTTCTTCAGTCGATAGCCATATGTTATTCAATTAGACAGGGGAGAGCAATATCGATAACTTATCAAAGTCAATAAGGTCAGAGGCACAAAAAAGATTTAATTCACTAACCTAGAAATTCAGCATAAAAATTAAAAATATTAAGGTTTCACTTATAACATCTACTCAACATGGTTGAAGCTGAAATAAATTTGCCTGGATATTATGGCTGAAATGGAACCACTTACCAAAGAAAAGCTAATGTAGCTGAATTAAATTTCGAATTGAAAAGAACTTACTGAAAAACGTCACTTTAAATGTATGTCAAAACGATATATTGTATTTTAATATGTCGATATTTTATTTGGTGATACAAATTTTATAAAACGAAAAAAACTGCTTAAGATTTCAAAATATCATATTTTAATTTTGATATTTAAATGCCATTCGTCTATGGTACCTGGCACATGGTGAGGGCAAGCGCTGCGACCCTAACCTCAAATGCGCTAAGGGGCAAACAATATATGCAATCCAATAAGAAGAAAACAAAATAAGACGGGTTTTTTTCTGTTTTAAAGTGCTTACTAATCTTGAAAAACCAAATTCATTAGGCTGATAAAAAGTCTAATGGAGTTAGCAGATATTTGCGAAATACTTAGTTACGAAATTGCATGCATTTTGACAAAAATCCCCTTAAAATGAAAGCAAAACAATAAAAACTAAATCAAAAAACAAAAAAACTGAAACAATTACATAAACGAATAATAAGACGGACAATTGTATCCATAGATAAACATATAGAAAGAGCGAGAGCCGAACAAAAATGAATTAAATAATAAAATTCGCATTAAATGCCAAACGTATTGTGCGCTTTAAAAGTTCATTGAAACGCAACCAAAAACTCATTAAAAGTTAAATACGCTTAGCAAAAACAATAACTACAACAACAACAACAACAGCAATAAAATGAGTAGAAAAAGAAAACAAAATCCAAATATGCGCGTAGACGATTAATGAACAAACGAAAAGCAAACGACTGAACGAAAATAAAGACCTTTTAGGTAAATTACTCCATTAGAGCAGATTTTGCTTAGCGAACGCAATCAAAGCAAGTTGGGAGCCCACCGAAGCAACCAACCGCCACGACAAGAACAAACCGAACAGAAAACAAGAAAAACCAAAAACAACAGCAAAAAACAAAAACAAATCAAAAACCACAAGAGGGTAAACTTACTACTGCAAAACAATAACATAAGCAACTCTCTCTGTGTGTGTGTGTGTGTGTGTGTGTGTGTATGAGCTTATACAATCTTGCCAAGTACACTTACCATACAGCTACAGCAATGGCCCTTGGCACTTGGGCAATGGGCGATGGGCGATGGGCGATCGTCGATGCAGGTTGAGAGATGGGCATCGGTTAAGTGAAGTAGTGAAAGCAATGCAGAAATAAAACATTTTATTGCAAACGTATTGTGTTGACTTTACTTTGTTGTTGTTGTTGTTGTTGCCATTATAAACGCATTGCGCAAAATGAAAAGAAAAAAAAAAAAAAAACAAAAAACTAAAAAAAAGGGAAAGTGTGGATGAAGTTAGACTAAAGCAAAGGCACGACAACAGCACCCAAGCACCCAAGCACCAGGCAAACAACCGAAAGCTCAGCACCCCCACACACTCACCCACTCACGCACACACACACACATACCACCCACATAGCCTTAAGCATGCGAAGCTAACGAAGGGTCGTATGAGTTTTTAGTGGCTTATACTCATGGCGTAGCCGCTGTGTTGCCGTGCCGAGTGCAGTAAACAAGACGTGAACCGCAGCTAAACAATAAAAACCACAACTAGAACAACTGCCAGCATAATAATGTTGATAACGACAATCACCATGATGATGATGTGGATTCTAATGACGATGACGATGACGATGATGACCATGGTGAGGTTGACTTTGGCGCGTATAGAAAGACTTACTTGCGGCTATTCTACGAATATCAAAATACACTGCAAGCAGGCCAGAACAACAACAACAACAACAACAAGTACAAGTACAAGAACAATAATAACAGCAAAAGCACACCACGAGACAGGCTAAGCGTGAGTGTTCATCAAAGTGGCCAAAAGTGGGCGAGCAAAGGCGCAAAGGGCATTTAACAGCCCAAACCTCATGAATGCGAATGCGAATGCGAATGTGTTTAGCCAGTTTTGGTTTTAGGTTTTTGCTTTCTATTTTTTTTTTTTTTTTGCCGTCAGTCTATCTTTCTCTCTCTCTCCCGCTCGCTCGGTTAGCTTTTCTAGTGTTTGTGTTGTGGCTTTTACGCTAAATGGGGAAAGTCGAGTGCGTCGCCGAAAAAAAAAACAAGACAAAAAAAAAAAATAGAAGGAAAACCATGGCTTTGACGGGGTGTTTGCTGACTGCATGAGGGGCACAGTAGACTGTAGTGGAGGCAAGTAAAAGTACAAGTTATGCGCCACAGCAACAACAAATTTCTACAAACAACAGCAGTCAAGCAGCTTGTATTGTAGTTAGTTGTTGTTGTTGTTGTGGTTGTGGTTGTTGTTACTGGCAAATACGTCTGGGGTATCGAAAATTGCTAGGCGAGGGCGTGTCACAAAATCGTAAATCACTTTGAAGTGGGTCGTAGCAAACGCAAACGCAAACGAATGTCCAGCGTGCAACAACGACAACGACAACAGTAACACCAAAAGCAACAACAACAACAACAACAACAAGAACACCAGCCAGCATACGTACCCAAAGTCATACTCTGGCAGCCGCCGAGCATTGTTGTTGTTGCTGTTGTTTTAGGTAATAAAATAAGAAGAAAAACAAAAACACAACTGACTTATATACGTTAACTGCCGCCTGCTTATTCTGTGCGCTGTGTCTGCGTCATGCCAATCCACAGTAGCTCAAATGTGTCCAAGTTGAGCGAAAAGTAAGCGACTGCGCGAAAACGATATACATTTAGACAAATGAGCATCGATACAGTTTCATTCTGGCTATGTGTGTGTAAGATAGTGATAGAAAGAAAGAGAGAGAAAGAGAGAGAGAGAGAGAGAGTGATGTCTGGCATACATCTAAAAATCAATCAATTTAAGCTTATTGTCGCTGTTGTTGTTGTTGTTGTTATAACTACAAATTGTGCGGCGCCTTTAGCGGCTGCACAAATCATCATCATCAGCAACAACACTTCACACATTAAGTAACATATAAGCAAAAAACAGAGAAACACCAAAAAAAAAGCAGTAAAAATTGAAACAACAACAATAATAAAATAAAACCAAAAATTAACCAAATACAACAAAATTGCAAGCTGTAAACTTGCGTACAACTACGCTGCGCGCATGCTCACAGACATACAAAAACAACCGAAACACGGGCCAGCAGGCAGGCAGGCGGCAGCCGAGGGTTGGTCTGCGTTTTGTACAGCCCCAGCCCTGCCCAGTTAATAATAATAATTATTAAACAAATTAAGTCAGAAGTGCAACGCGTGTTTATGTCAAACAACATTTTCGCCTCATCGATCTGCCACAACGCTGCCGCTCAGTCTGTCAGTTGGTCGCTCTTTCGCTCGTTCTCACTCAGTTGCTCGCTTGCTCATTCGTTCGCTCCATCTCACACACATTGCAATGTTTGCGTTGTGCTGCGCGAGCTGCGTCTGCCGCTGCTGCTGCTGCTAATGCGGCTGCTGCTGCTGCGGCTGTTATGTTAAATCATTGCTTTCTCACGTTGGGGCGCTTAGCCTGCATTGTATTAAGTTGAATTGCGTTGATTCGTTTGGCATTTGAGTCCATTTGGCTTTGCTACTGCTCCTTATCGGTTAACAACAACAGACTCATTGCAATGGCATTTGGCATTTGGCATTTGGCGTTTGGCATTAACGCAGCCGCTAATCAATGGGTTCGTTGCTTGGCAGCCAACTGTTAACTGCGACGCATGCGTAAGATGTGCGCAGGTTGGCCTGTTTGGGCCATTAGCAACGCGTAATGTCGAAATGATTTTTAAACGCCAACACAACTTCATTTGCAGTTGGTTAATCTTGGCTTAAGTCTGTCTATCAGTCAGTCTGTCTTGGTCTCTGTCTATATATATATACTCGTACTATATAGATAGAATATATTGTCTAGTATATGCTGTGCATAGATTAATTTGAAAATGTTCGCATTTAATGCAACAAAATTACAATGATTAATTAGTTAAATAATTTAATTAAATATCAAATAACAATATATGCATAAATAAAAAATAATGATTCAAATTCATATTAATTGATAACTGAACCACTTTGTTGCACAGTACAAGGCCAATAAAAAGGCTAAAAAAAAAGAACTATGTCGAGTGAGCTGGGCTTGGCCTTGTGCGTCATTATGAGTGATTTGGTCGTGGTGTAAATGATTTATCGTAACTTCCATCTGCACTCGTATATGATACAGCATTGAGTAAAAAGGGTGTATCCACGCTTTAAATATAATTGATTTGCTATATTCGATACAAAAATATATATAAGTAAATTTTATTATACCAGTAAGCCATACTTTTTATATCCTTTATATTTGATTTGTTAAAAATTATAAAATACAAATAAGCTAGAGGCAAACATATTGACAAAAACATAAACCTAAAAAAAAACTTTTATTGAAGCAGCTTGCTTTCAGATGCCGAAAGTTTAGTATTCCCCGCAAATCACTTATTGGCTATAAATTAATTTTTACTTACTTACGAAAATATGTTTATGTTAACTTATATGTACGTATGTACTAACTAACTCAATGTCTGTTTTAAAAGTTTTTCTTTTTTTATCAATCAAAAAACACAACTGCAAAACATGCAATAATTGGTGATTTATTTCTTTTCGTTTCTTTCTAAAATGCCATTTTCAGGATCAACACGATTCCTTTTCAACTCCACTGGCCAACATCGGCAGGCCAAAGGCGAACCTAGCATTTACTAAAGCACAGTTTAAATCATCGAAGCCAAAAGCGCCGCAGACACCGACACCGACACAGACACACTCGATGCCTTGCGCGTACTCGACACCCTTGCTGTGAGTGTGTGCGTGCGTTGCTTTGGCTTCAAATTCAGCTGTGACGTTGCTGCTGCGTTATCAACTGCGGCTTTCGTTCTGCATGTTGTGTGCTTAGCTTAAAGTACGGCAGCGTCTGCGCCTCCGTCTTCATCTGCGCCTGCGCCTGAGCCCGTGAACGTGCCGTAGCTGTGACTGTGGCTGTGGCTGTGGCTGTGGCTGTGAGCGTGGCTGCGTGTTGCCGCTGTTACTCCTTCATTGCGCTTAATTATTGTTATTTATTATTTTTATATTGTTTTGATGAGATGTTGAGCAGCATGTTGACGAAATGTCGAATTTGCAAATTGTTTAAATCATGCTGCGTTGCGCTTAGCATAGGCGTGTAGCGGCGACAAGTGGCGAACAATTCATTTCAGTTCACTCAACGAGTGGAGTCAAGTAGAGTGGAGTCGAGCTGAACCAACCCGAGCTGAGCTCAGCTATATTGGGTTGAATTGAGTTGAGCTGAGCTGAGCTAAGTTGTGTGGCAGCGTATTGAGGCGTGTGTGTTTGAGGCATGGCCTGGCATCGCCGGCTGGCTGGCTGGCTGGCTGGCTTCACAGCAAGGCGTCAGTCAACTTTGAGGATGTGCGCTTTGGCATTGGCTTTCGTATAATTGATCGATTGCAGCTTGAGGCGTTTAACGAAATTATCATAATTAGACTCAATGCTTGCAACTGGCTACTGTACTGCACACACTTACACACATGCACACACACACACACACAAGTTGTGTGTTACTGTTTGCTGTTGATAGAGAGACAGGCATAAACACATATCCATATCCATATACACACACGAGCATGTGTACGTGAGTGCGTATCGGCTTTCGCTTTATTGTTTTTGCGGTTTGAAGTTCGCAAGCCTCAGGACTATATTATTGATAGTGGGCAGTGATGCCAATGCAATTGCCGCGATTTATATTGGCTGTAATTGAACTTGTTGTTGGTCTTGTTGTAGACAAAGCCACATGCCGACATATGTATGCTCCAAATACACACTACACGTGTGGAATTGCATCTGCTAGATTCTTTTGTATGACACCCCACTATTTGGTCAATTTGCTCAATTAACTCTGACACGACTTTTAATTGCATAATTACAAATAATTATGCACTGTGGGCTGTTGTTAATTAATTATATTAATTGATTTCAACTAAATTCCTGCCACATTATTATGTATATTTGGTTTTCATTTAATTTCGTTTTTATTTTCATTTCTTTTTTTTTCCTTTATATGCCAATATGCGTATAACATTCATATACTTATTTGTATGTACCATTGCCGTACCCATTTGTCATGGTGGCTATAGCTTGCCTGTAGCCTTTTAATATGTGTGCTCTTAAAGCAATTTCATTGGAATTTCAGTTGCAACTTGTTAAACAATAATTTTTTTGCTAGTTTTCTTATTGTTGTTGTTAGTACTTTTTGTTTTTTGTTTATATATACTAAACATTTTGATTTTTTTGTTTTGTTGAGCACCACTTTGAAAAATGAAACGTTATACGTCGTATTTCGTTGGCTTAAAAAAATGGCTTAGTTTCCTTTTCGTTTCACTTAATTCATTTTTATTCGCCAAATGGCCGCACAATTAATTATTATGCCCGCCGCCAATCTGACTCCAAATGGGCAGACAAACGTATACACATATGCGTATGTATGTGTGTCGGTATGCACATGCACACACTCACATCCAGAGTTAGCCAGCCAGACAGGCAGGCATACAGGCAACTAAGTCGACAGGCAGACAGACAGACAGACAGACAGACTAGTATAAGTGTACGGACTTAAGAGTCGCCACATACACGTTAGCTGCACTCACTCGCATACAAGTCGCATGATCGGTTTTTTGTTGTTTCGTTTTTTATTCGCTTTTGCATTATTCGTAGCGCAAAACCTGTAATTATCGTTCGATACCAATCGAAAACGAAAGACACAAAAATTTATTATTGTGAGTTAATAAATTTCATTTCAATATTTTTTTTTTTCCTGTTATTTTTTGCCTTGTTTCTGTTTGCTATAACGTGTTTTTCGCTTTTCTCAATTTTTCTTGTCCAATTTTTATATAATTTCTTCTTTTATTTCAGAAGTTTTGGTATTTATTATTTTAGCTTAAATATATGTTTTTTTTTATTTCCGTGCGCGTTTTCGCATTATTTTTAAAAAGAAATAATAAACGTAAATAAGTATTAAAGTCAGTCAAGAATCTTTCTTTGCTGCCTCTGACATTCGCGTATATGTATTTTTGTAGATTATCTTGTCATATGATCCGATTGCAAGAAGGCAGAAGAAAATTATTTTTTCTTACTAACTTATGTTGCCGCAATCCAACGGTTTCTTGCAAACCTGCAGCAGCAGCAGCAGGATGTGCACTTAGCACATTTTGTGCTTATATAAGACAAGTCAAGATATTGGACTTGGGCGGGGATTGTTGAGCCACAAAAGTGAAAGCTCCAGAAGCAGAATATAGTCATTGTTTATTACAACACCAGAGAAATTGGTTGAGAAATGGAATTCTAAATACTATCTGGGTATGCAGCAAATACACAAATAGATTTAAAACGCAGATATCGTAAAAATCGGAACACAATTGACCAGAATCCTAGGTCCTCTGAGTCATTATATGCAAAGCACTTCGAACACCAACTTGTACTCACTTACTCTACATGGACTCCAGAAACAAGCCATTGTATTGCAGCTGAACAAAGCCATCGAAGATTTATAACTAAAGATCGCGAAACCTGGAGGCAAACATTTTGTTAGGCCAATATTTAATAAAGAACATTTAATAAATAATTTCAACAAAGATAATGGTTCAATAATAAGAAGACAACCAACTGCAGAGCGGCCAGTAAAGCATTTCATGTCCAAGATGTTAGTGGACAAACACCATCATCGCTGCCAATGTCTGAGAACTGCACTTCTGACTTAGCCTAGTCGACACTTAGACCTTAAAAAGCTTCAATCTCTTAACGATAGGTTGACAATGAAAATAAGTTGTTAAGTGCTTCTACGCATCCGAAAAAGGAGATTGCTCCAACGCAGCTTTCTACAGAACTAACTGCAAAAAACTAATCTTTTTTCCGCATTCGCGACTCTAACGCACTTATTACCGAGCCGAATATTCTCAATATGTTTACTGTAATGAAATTAGAATTGTCTCCGATTTACAAACATAAGCCTATGTATGTACATGATTCATTGATTTTCCTCTGACGGGAGAAACTATTTTTTTTTCTCAGGGACTGCGGGACCCATAGGCAGGTGCCCGCATTGTCTTTATGGATAATAAGGTACTGATCTTATAACTTCAGTGTGATCAATGGCAAAAGGGAACAGTCGATGTGATAATGGAAAAAGACGCCAGAATTCGGTATTGATTGGCACAAGATGCCGTCGGTTAGTGGAACACTTACACAGCTATGATGACGCAAACATTTTTTGAGTTTCATTGGATTTATCTGCTTAAGTAGTATACATTTTCCGCATATACCATACGATTGAATATTTTGCAGTGTTGTTGTTATTTTTTTTTTTTTTTTTTTTTCTTGTAAGAAATACGCAACAGGGAAAAGTGACAAAACGGAAACATTTAATGAAGTTCCAATAAAAGAATGAACATGAGCCAATAAAAAAGTCAAATAAAGAAAATTTTAATGGCATAAAGAAAATACAAAAAGGCACAACACCAAAACACTAATCACAGCAGATAACATAAGCAGCAACAGCAACAACAACAATAAACAACCAACAAAATGACAGGCAAACAGGGAAGACAGACGCAAGTTTATATAAATTCAAGCAAAGCAATGGAGAAATGTTGACAATGAAGATGATGATGATGATGATGATGGCGATGATGACGGTGACGATGATATTGTTGCTGATGATGACGACTGCGGCGGTGGCGCAGTTTTCCATTGAAATTAACGTAAAAAAGGCGTGGCACTTGACGACGTTGTCAACAACAACAACAACGGCAACACGGTCGACGCAAACGTAAACCTGCACGACATTGACGATGACGACAAAACAAAGACAAATAAACAACAACAGGAGCAGGCGAAGGGAGGAGCAGCAGCAGTAGCAGCAGCAGCAGCAGCAGCAGATTGTTTTATGTTGCGCGGGAGCTGTCAACATTTGAGCAATCCGACTTTCGGTTGGATGAAATGCTAAAACTCAGCGCATGTGCGTATTGCAGTAGTTGGAAAAGATGGGGGGGCCGACGTTGTTGTTGCTGTTATTGTTATTGTACGCCGTTGAGGGCTGTTATGTCATGTGGTGTGTGGCTGTGTGTGGCTGAGTGTGTCCCTTTGAGAGTGTTTGTGTGTGTGTGTGTATGTGTGTGTGTGCGTGCGTTTCATGATGTGGTGTGATGTGGTGTTTTATATTGTGGGGTCTTGGTCCTTGCTTTGTGCACACAATTAATTTTTATTGCGCTGTCAGCACAAACAGAAACAGAAACATACAAAAACAGAAAACAAAAAACAAAAAAACAAAAAACAGAAAACACACAACAGAAAACATCATCAACTTCAACTTCAACATCAAAATCAAAATACAAACGACAGACAAAGTAGCAGTGGAGGAGTAACGGGAGCGCCAACGGTAGAGATACCGCAGAGGTAAGCGCTTGGGAGCCTGGAGTCAACGATGTCGTAAAATCCTTTTTTGGCACAGAGATCGCCGCTGCAACAATAAAAATGTCACATTTGATTAGCTGCCTCCTTCTGCACATGCCTCTCCTCACTGCACACACGCAATCCGCCTGACTGACGGACTCTTTAATTATTTGTGCAATGATTTGTTGTGACAGATTTTGACAGCTGTCAGTGCTGCCGTGTGTGTGTGTCTTACTATGAAATTACGCATACGCGGCATTGCTTGCGAATTATTTGCTGGCGAATATTATGTAGACGCTGATGTCAATTTGTAGCTGGCATTTGCTGTTGCGCTCAACATTTACAAACGTACGTTGTAACTGTAACTGCAGCCGTAACTGTAAATCGACTTAGCTGCGAAGTTCAATGTACACGTTTTTGTAATTACTACCTTGCGAAATGCTTAATGAATTTTGTTTTAGGTATTGTTTTTTTTTTTTTCTTTTTTTTTTGTTTTTAGTTTCCTTCATTAAAGACAGCGCAAGTTGGCAGCATCTAATTACAAACGATTTTCGGCAAAATAAAAATAAAAAATTTTTTAAAAAGACAACGTGCAAAGCTCATATGTATGTATGTATGTATGTATGTATGTATGTATGTATGTATGTATGTATGTATTTATGTATGTATGTGTGTATGTGTAAAGCATTTAAATTGTAACTTTGCGAATTGGGTAGCATTGAACTTGGAATTAGTGTGTGAATGTTAAGGTATATTTTTGGATTCATATTTAGATTATACCTTTTAAAGTTATTTCAAGCGCACAATGTTCCAACATATTGACTGTGTTCCGAACTGTAGCAGAAGCCAAGTTGAATATCGCTGAGCTCATTGAATAAAATATAGATAATATGATCAAATAACATATAAATAATATAACCAAAAAATTCTTAAGCTATTCAGTTGAAAAATAATCTGCATTTTTCGCAATTGACTTTAACCAAATTTCCTCTTTCTTCCTCTTCCTCTTAAAATGTATAATATGACAGAAGCACTAATTCATAATAAAACCCATGTCATGAACTTCACTCCTCGCATACTAAGTAGATATATAAGCTAAGTTCATTCTGTATTAAATCTATCACCTACATATCTACATTTTTCATTACACTACAGTGAAAAGGTTCCATGACTTGTCTAAAACACCATTGGATTTACATAAAAAAAAAAAAGTACGTTTGATTAAAATAAACAACACATAAAAAATAAACCAAACAAATAATTAAGAACAAAGCATGATATATTCGCAACATTGCCATTGACGTGGTTGTTGCATTGTTGTGGCAATTTCAGTGTCGTTTATGCGCCACACCACAGCAAACAACAACCGAACTCGTGCGGCAAGGCAAGACATTGCAAGAAAAGCATCACAGGCATCGCAGGCATCGCAGGCATCGCCAGCATTTAGAAAGCGTTAAAATCAGTGCAGCAGAGTTTATTGTTTTACCAACAGAAATCCGCAGGCAAACGAGCCAAAAAACAAACCTCCTCGGGCCAAGCTCAAGAAAACACTTGTGCAATAGCAACTTTAACCTCGACATGACAATTTTGCATATCTTTGTTTTTCGCGTGGTTTTGTTGTTTTTTCCGATGCTACGGACTGTGCCTGCCACAAAGCCAACCTGCCCGGCAGTGGTCACCCTGCACACCGCTTTATGGATTTCGGTCTTGATTTTTGTGCATTTTCAAAATGTATGCTGCAAGTCTAACTAATGTAAAACATTAGTCGTCGCACGGCGGTAGCTGCAGCGTAGGGAGCAGCATGACGAGCCTGGCAATGTGCTGTTCTGGCTCTGCGACTTCTAAGCAATTCTTGTTGCCGACGCGCGTTGGAGATTTCTTACCAACCCACTTTTTTGCATTAAATGTTTCCCTTTTTGCTTGTTGTCTTCCTCTTCCTCTACGCCTTTGTCTTTGGCTTGGTCGCTGTCTGTGTCTTCGTTTATGTCTTGAATTTGATTTCTTACTTTTTTTTTATTTTTTGTTTTTTGTTTTTTTTTTTTTGTGCGCTTTATTTTATTCCGCTCAGTTTTGTTCGTTTTCCATGAGAATTATTAAAAATTTTATTCGCATAATTTGTGAATTATTTGCGCGCCACACCGCCTCCAATATTCCGCTTTCATCTCCAGCAGCGCTTCTACTTGGTTGCCGTCGCTGTTGCTGCTGTTGCTGTTGCTGTTACTGTTGCTGTTGTTGCATAGACATTCTAAGCGACAATCGCGTTAAGCGATAGAATAAGCAGGCGCCCAACACGCTGTGAAGCCACAAATATGTCTACACGCTTACATTGACTTCATGGTCTTCATGGCCCAGCAACTTGCATACGAACTGCACACGAGTTGCTTGCAGTTACCGCAGCCTGGCACTTAGCTACTTAGCCGCAATGAACCAACGAATCAACTAACTAAACAACAACTCTGCGAACTTGCGAGCGAGCGAGCAAGGAAGTAAGCGATCGACTGTGTAAGCGAGCGAGTGCATTGGGTTTGCAGCTAAATATATTCTACGCCTTTTAAATATGGCGGAATTTTTAATATCTTTCGTCGCAGCTATTTGCAATGTGAGTGCATACATTTGTTTGTTATGCTTGTTGTTGTTATTGTTGTTGTTAAGTATCTCGTGCAGACATTGTCGAAAACACCTTTAAACATTTTCATGTTTAAACTCGACAAACTTGGTTGGTTTACACTATTTGCTAAGTACCTTACCATCGACATTCAACATCGACTTCCTTTAAATTTACTTAACTAACAGTCTTAGATCAGAACATAAATAAATACATTAATACATATTCTATTTTTTTGCACTGCGTCACGCCATCAATGTGTGAAACTATCATGAAATTTGGGTCCAAACAGACTATAATTTTCCTAAGTAATAAATATGTAAATTGTAGATCATCCTTAATAAGGATTCCTTATAAAAGATGGTTTAATATAGATGGAATATATAAGGAACGCTGATGACATTCAATATACGCAAGAAGGGGCCAATGATGATGACTTAGCCGAAATAGATGTGAGGCACACTTATGTACGTCAACCGCCTTGTAGAAAGCAAAGTACCCTGTGTTGAAGTATAGAGTCACAAATGGGGAAAACAAATAAACTAAACGAGTGCAAGCGTTGCAAAGTGAAATCTTGTTGTTGAATCGTTTGTTAAGCCACGCGATAAAGGCAACAAAGCGCCAAAAAAAAAGCAAAACCAAATAGCAAAACCAGAGTAACAAAAAAATAATAAACAATTTTAATGCATAATAATGCAAAACTAATTAAATTGTTATGAGTTCATGCTCAGACAAAGATGGAATTTTTATGCAGGCGCACTCTCATATAGCCCAAAGGCAGCAAGTGGGCGCATTTAGATTAAAAACGAAAGAAAAAACATAGTGAGTAGATTGGCATTGAACAAACGCCAACAGATACCATTGGCCTAGACTGGCATGCATTTAAAAGGCAAGCCGCCGCTTATTAGTCTAATTTCTTCCAAGAATTGCAAGGGCGAACTCGAGTTCATTCAGAAAAACAAAAAGTACAAATGAACCGAACCAATCTCAAAAAAAAAAATAAAGGAAAAAGAAAAAGAAAGAATGAACAGCTTGCACAAACCTGCTGCGCCGTTTTTTGGACTAATTAAAGCAAAACTGATCTTTTAATGAAATGGCACAAGAAACGACACCGAATCGAACCGAACTAAACTCAACTGAACTAAAGTGCAATAAAGTAAATCATTTATCACTTTGGCAGCAAATTGCCAACATCATAGCAGTGCCGTGAAACTTGCAGGCAACACACAAGGATACGATACAACACGACAAGGCTTAACATGTCTTGAGTCGTCTCGTCTCGTCTCGTCTCGACGGCACTTGTCTTGTGTTAACTTGACTTGAGAGTCGATGCGCTGCGTTGCGTTGCTTTGCGATTTGTTTAAACACACAAAAGTTGCATGCATGCATGCATTTAATTATCCTACATCAAGTAAAACGACGAACGCACGGACACTGGGGCAAGGTGAATCCGACAGACATTATTTAGGTGTGCCTTTGGTCATTTGCCGAATTTGTATTTGTACCATTTGACAAATTGTGCACTTTGTAGGACAGTAATTTGACTGCTGCTGCTGCTGCTGCTGCTGCTGACCGATGCTGCCAACCAATCGAATCGAAAGCCTCAACTTATGCAAGACACAAACACTCTCATGGTGTGCACAAGGACGAGTGCGTATAGAAAAAACAAAAAAAAAAAACATATAATAAAACAAAAAAAAAAGAAACTAGAACTAAAAAAAAAAAGGCAACTAAGCGCACATTACAAAAACTGTAATGAAATTAATTGAAGAGCAAACAAAAGGCGTTTTCCGAGCCAACTGCATGCAAAGGAGCCAGCAAGCGGCTGAGCAGGTAAATGGTCAATTGGACAAGCGCACAAGAGGAGGTGCGGGTAATTGTGTTTATTGCCAGCGCTGCAGGAACAACCCGCTTCGACTGCAGCTGAGCGGAGCAGAGCGAAGAAGCTGTGCCAAGTTGTGTTGCTCTAGTTAAGAACGCCCAAAAAATCTAATGAATTCTTTACTGCTTGGCTAAAACAAAAACGTATGCAGCGGCAGCAACAACATGCATTCATACTAGTTATAATAGCAACAACATCAAGAACATCGACAACAACAACAACAAGGGAAATATAAATGTATACGAGAACGGCGCACAGTGGAAGGAGCAAACTACTGCAAACTACTGCAATTAGCTGTCAAGTTTCAAATGCAAGCAAGCCAAACTGACAACTAGCCAAGAGCAAGCATCATGCAGCAACATCAAATGCGAAAACAACAATAATAATAATAACAACAACAACAACAACAATAGTAACAACAGCAAAAGTAACAAAAACCTAAGCAGGCAGCAGCCTTTTGACACCTGTTTGTCTTGACGCGCAGTCTTTTTAGTTTATAATTTTTTTTTCCTGCCGATTGCTTCTTTTTTCTTCTTTTTTTTTTTTTTAATGGTTTACATATATGTATGTACGAGTATATGCAGCCAAAGCCTTGCATTGCTGCCTATAATGATGTTCAAACTACTGCTGCTGCTGCTGCTGCTGCTGCTTCTGGTGCCGCTGGTGGTGCTCTGGCTGCTGTGGCTGTTGTGGCTGCATACGACTGTCTACAATTCATCCATCATTGCGTTTGAAAACTTAGCAAATGACCGTAAGCAACATTAACTTGAAAAAGGATTTCTTTGGTTGCGCTGCTCTTTTCTGCTCCGCGATGCTTTGCTGATCATGGCAATGTTTCCCTTGCCTGTTTTTTTTTTTTTTTTAATTTTTATTTTTTTTCTTTTCTTTTTTTGTTTTTGGTTTTGTTTTTCATTGTCTCCACCTATACACAACATTTAGTTACTACTCCTTTTTTTCGCTCATGCTTTGACGTCGGCACACAAAATATTGCCTCAGACTTGGCAGCTTCACTCATCTTTCATACGTTCATACGTTCATACGTTTCTACGTTTCTGCGTTTGCCTCCTGCTTGATTTCTTTCTTTTTATTTCGGTTGCATTGCAAACCTATAATTATGCGTCGTCTTTGAATGTTGACCTACACTGCGCGTCTGTACGCTATGTCCGTCAATCTGTCTCGCTGACTGTCTCTGACTCGGCCTCTAAGTCTGAAATGCTTTGCGCTTAGTAAACATGGTTTTATTTCTTGTTCTTTTATCGTTTCTACTTCAGTCTCTTCCTCAGGTCTGTCTGGCTTAGTCAGCTCATATTTCTAAGCCAAAAAATTACGTTGCACAAAGGATAATACGTTTTGCAAAGTTTTGCAACGCAGCTGAAAATGCTGTCTTTTTTTCGCCAGTTCGCAACTCGCTGCTGCCGTGCTTTGCTGCGTGTCAGGCAAAAGTATAAGTTGCCCATGAAACACTTCCATGCGCTTCTGGTTCAAACCAAATCTGTAAGCTATACATAGCAGCTGAATTTATGAGTGCTTAGCATTAATGCCGCAGCCGATGAGTCACGCACGACTAACCTGTATAAAACCGTTGCAAGCCAAGTTGTCATGGTTATTCTTGTTTTCCATCATGGCGGGAAAAAGGAGCTTACTATTTTTAACCAAAATATGGAAGCTGTAGCAAAAGAAGTACAACTTTGCTTCCTGCTATCGTGCTAGCTGTTTTCCAATATACCGATAACGAAAAAAAAAAGAAAAAATAAAATAAAAAACAGCATTGAAAACTTTACCGCTTCACCACTTTTTCTCCACGTAAAACATGGCCGCAGTGTGTTTAGGCTTTTCGACTAAAGCATGCTTAGGGCAGTTCCACTGCGCGCTGCAAATGAAATGCCAAAATGATAAACTCTGTAAGCTCGGCCACATATCAACAAGCATACAGTCAGACGATCATTCGCAGAGACCCCAAACACACAAAATCAGTTTTAATTTCCCACAGTCTATCATGCGTCTGTCTGGCATTAATAATTATTTAACTTACGAGAAACTAAGCGAAAAAAAAAAACACAAAAGCACAGAACCACAAAAGAAATAACAAAAAATTAATAAATAAGCAGCGACCCAAAACAGAAAACCAAAGTGAAATATATTTATTGAACCATTTGGCCGCTGCTTCTGGCGCCCTACGCGATGTTCAACTAAACTGAGTTGCTGAGCTTAGCTCAGCACAGCTCCAGATCATTTAAGCGAAAACATTTCATCCTTTTGCTCATTTTAAGCATCCTTAATTATTATTTTTCGCTTTGTATATTATATACAGCACACGCTACATCACATATGCATAAGTACGAGTATACATACATACATATGTACATATATAAATTTAATTTTTTAGTTATGAAAACTTTTGACCGTCTTGCAGCAGCCCTTTTTTTTTGCCATAGCCATAGCGAAATGCGGCAACGACCCTCGGTATGCCGTACTATAACGCCTTTGAACCTGTTGGCATGCACAGGGACATGCATATTAGCGATTTGGCAAAGTTCATACATGCACACACACACACACACACACAAACATACGTATGTAGGTGGATCCGCACTATGTTGCACACACAGACACACGCAGGCTCAGACACAGGGACAGACGTGACACACACAGTCTGTGTCGTCCGTCTCGCCTAACTGGCCTAACTCGCCTGTCTCACCCTCTGCTGTCGTTGGCCGCTGTTTGTGTTGCTTTCGTTACAGTTTCACCGCAGCGTGTCTCGATGCCCTGTGCGCGATGCCCTGTGCACTGTGCCCCTCTAGACAAGTTCAACACTCGGCACTCAGCTGACGCCGCTTTGTACTTTGCCGCATTTTTGATTTGATTTGATGCTTGCGCACCTTTTCCCATCTAAATAGGTTTTCTGCCGTTGCTGCTGACGCCGACGTTAACGCCAACGACGACACAAAAAAACACAACAACAACCAAAACGACGGCGACGACTTCTGTTACGTTCCATTGCTGCTGCAGCATTTTCCTTTTGTGGCTCGAACCGAGTCAGAGTCAGAGTCAGATTCAAAGTCAAAGTTGAATTCGACAAAGAGAAGCGATCACCATGGACGACGTCGTCGTTGCCATCAGCATCGCCTTCGTTTGCGTCTGTGTCTTCGTTTGCGTCTTCGTCTCTTTGTTCGACACTTTAACGGCTTTCGGCTCTTGTTTGGTTAATTATGCGAAACCATTCACTGGCGCCAAAGTGTTGCAACGCTTTTGTTCTTTTCTTTTCTGCTGTTAATCGATTTTTTCGGCGTAATTTTTATTGACCTAAAATCAATTATTTCAAAATGCTTTCTCAAATAACAAAAACCAAAAAAAAAAAAAAAAAATAATTCAAACCAAAATCGAAGAAAACCAAACAAAATAGAAAAAATATGTATCTCAAATTAATAAGAAAATGAAATACCCAAAACAAAACAACATTATACATAAAATAAAATTAAACATAAACAGGAAAAATAAAACAAACGAAAATCCAATTCGTCATGGGAATTTATGCTCTATAAAAAAAAAAAAATACCAAAAAAAAAAAAACACATTTTTCATTGGAAAAGCTTTGCACCTGCCCCTGCCCCAGCCCCAGCACCAGATGCGAGATAGCTAGAAATGTTTTTATCTACACAAATATGTATGTATGTATGTATGCATGGTATGTAGATTTACTCATTTGCGAAAACGTTTTCTTGGCACTTGGCACCATGTAATTAGTTGCACTCAAAACTGCTAAACCCAAAGCAAAAAAATAGATAAATAACAAAAAATGCTAAAAACTAAAAACTCGTAAATAAAACAAACCAAACAAAACAGACGAAGCAGACAAATGCGTAGCTGTCCGACTCAAAGTAGACAGGCAGAGTCCCAGCCGAAGCAACACCGAACTGCTTATACGCTAAGGGGCTGCACTTCGTTTAATACTAAAGACTGTAACTATTTAAAAATACTTTTTTTAAAACAAAATGTAATACATAAACGTTCTCATTCACACATTCGGTCAAAATCGGATCCACAGTGTTCTGTAACCGTTCCAAGAGTTATAAAATAGCAGTTAAGAAAATTTGATCACTTTTTTTTTAAACATCAAACCCAGGACGATTTTTAGTCTTAGCAACGTAAAATTTTAACTATATAAACCGGCAGTTAAAGACTGGTGCATTAGATATATTATTATTTTTTTATTAACAATCTTTAATGTTTAGCAACTGTTGCTGATGTTTTGAAGCAACAAGCCGCACGTAATAACTATATAGGGTATCAGGAGAAAAAACAACAACTTTGTACTGCAATTCATAAAGTTTGCCTGTTGGCAGTCGTCTTCTCTAACCGCTCCAACTGACATCTGCCGCCCACATTTCGCCCGATCTACGCACTTTAGTTATAAGAAACTTTGCTGTCTCAGTTGTCGCTGTGTTTGCGGTTGTATGTTGTTGCGTTGATTTTTTCTTTTGTTTGTTATTTTTTTTTTATTTTGCTCATATCTTAGGCCAGTCTTAGGCTTAGCGCAGCAACAACGACAACGGCAACGGCAACGGCAACAAAAATGATAAAGCAGTTGCATTTAAGCAAAAGCTTTAAAATCTTCTACATTCTTTTTTTTCGATTCTTTTTTTTTTTTTTTAATAAGACGCAAAGCCTCATTTGCAGCCTTGGCACATCAACGTTCTCCACTTGGCTTCTGCTGCGTCTTCTCTGTACTTCTTACTTTTATACGTTTTATTTTACTTCATGTTGTTTTTTTTTTTTTTGTTTTTTGTTTTTTTTTTGCCATTTTTAGTAGGCGCAACTCGTAAAAGTCTAGACGTGATTGTATCACGATTTCTATCGCCATTTTTTAAGTTTTTTTGTTTTTATTATTATTTTGTTTTTGATTTTTTTTTTTCTGTTTTTAACAAGAAAAAATATTATACTGCACACAGTTTAGTTGTATTTGTTGTTGTTATTCAGTTTCATGTATTTCATTTTATTTTGGTTTGTTCTCATTTTCTTAGTTTAGTTTCATGTTGGAAATTCTCAGGAATAACGCAGAAATATTTCTCATTATCTGCTGCGCTTGTCGTTGTTGCTGCCTGTATGCGCTTTAACTTTTATCTTGGCGCATTTTGCGCTTCTACGCACTTTCTTAAAATGTTGATCACGTCTTTTTTTTCTTTTTTTTTTTTTTTTTTTGCTTGGGGCCCGTTGCTTTTAGCGATCTTTGCCAAATTTCTGCACAATCGTGAGATCTTATGCACTACTTTTGCAAGTTAGCGCAAACTTCGCCAAATTTCCGAATTGTGACTAAAAAAACATTAAACCAAGAAACTTATAATATATCTTGGTAAGTATCTAAAAAATAATTTTTTTTTTTAGCTTCATAATTAAAGCAAATTCTTCAAGCTTTACATTTGTGCGGTTATTTCTTTTCTATAATTCCAATGGGCAACTGTTACCTTTTCCCATACCGATCTACACCGAGCTCAATGGCTGAAAACATCATTGCCCATATCGGGACTAAAAGAGCAGCATCGATCGCACTACCCAGTAATCGCATTCTGTGAAGTACCGCCATTGCTGCTGATTTTTTGCAACATACGTATTCCGGACGCACTTTGGAGAATGTCTTTTAGGGAAAGATGTTAAGTTCCGAAATACTCGTATGTATACAGAGAAAGAGAGAAAGGCATCATAATGAATACCTTAAATGGATTGTTATAACGGGTTTTAATCGTTGCACTGATCGCCATCTCATCCGACACCGGAACATCTTTATATCGCAGACAAGCAAACTATGCTTGTGTAGACCAAACTTGAATCAATCTCAAAGCCTTACAGGCAATGCGTTTTATTGTATGGTATATTTGCATAGATGTAGATGTTAGGCAATTTAATAGTTTTTTTTTGGTTATATTGACTAATTGTTTGGTTCTTCAGGGTACGTCTGCAATTAAAAATCAAAGGAGAAGAAAAAACAAAAATTCACATGGTTCAATCAGGCGAAACGCCAAAATAAAAATTTCTGTTATTGATTAAGTTATTAGGCGTTTATTTTTTTTTTTCTTTGTTTTTTGTTTTTTTTTTTGTAATAACAGAAAACCATAACCACAGAAACAACAGCAACAACAAAAACGCAAAATACAATCATTAATCAATCGATGTACAACAAAGCATAACCCTTTCAAAATAAACCATAAAAACAACAACAACAACAAAAACCAAAACAGACAAAACGAAAACAAAATATTTTAATTTATACAAATGACAAAATAATTAAAATTATTAAAGCCAAAAAGAAAAGAAACAAGAAACGCTCGCTAAAAGCCTGAAACAAGCAACCATTGTCGCCGTTGTTATTGTCATTATTATGCTTCTGTGTTGTTGTTGTTGTTATTGTTTTTGTGATTATCGTCGTATATCATTAATATATATTTTAATAAGTAGCGCCACAGAAACAAAAGAAAAAAAAACGAACAACATAAGCCAAAACCAAAACCAAAACGAAAACAAAAACGAATATGAAAATGAAAATTAAATAAATTATTGACAAATGAATTGTCACCTTTTGACAAAATGTGCAACAACAAGACGTCAGAGACGGATATGGAGAAGGAGAAGGAGACAGAGATAGCAACACCTGCGGAAACGGAAGCCGTGCTATGCGCCCGTGCGCTGCTGCCATTATTGTTATTGGTTCTTGTTGTTGTTGTTGTTGTTGTTGATTTGGTAAAGGCAACTTACTCAGCAGCTCATTTTAATACAATTAGCGCCAACTTATAGGGCGCGGAAAAAATGATACTAAGACTGGAAGGGAAAGAGCGCAGCGCAAACGAAAGGCAAGAAAATGACGATGACGTTGATGGCGACAACGGCAAAGGCGAAGCCGACGCACAATGCTAACAAATCAAATAATTATGATTGAGTTGACAACAACAACAACAATGACAACAAGAGCCAGGATAACGTTTACAAAAAAACAAAAAAAAAAACGTATAGAACGCGCGACAAGCGTAAAAGCCAAACACGAGAAAAATAGATTAGCGCCTTTTTGTTATTGTTTTCCTTTTTGATTCATTTTATATTATTTTTTTTTTTTTTTTTTGTTTATTTTATTTATTTATGTATTTTTTGGTTTGCTTTTCTTGTTTTTTTTTTTTTTTGTCTGCCCGATTGCCTTATCTTGCCTTATTTTCGTGTAGTATCCGTGCCTGCTGGTGGTGTTTGCAGCCATTGTAACCCAGTGCACAACATTAGCCAGCCTAACAAGGCAACGGCCATGGCCAAGTGGCTTCCATTTAATTAAAATTTAACCAAATACACGTATGAAAGACCGTGCTAATGTCTTCTGCATGCCAGACTGCAAAGGGAAAAGGACTCGTGCACTGTAACGCAAAAGGCAAATCACAACAATGGACATGAAATCGATAAAACGATAAACGCGTATCATACGCTCAGGCTGCCATGCAACTGATTAGCTATGCAAAGTGCTTTTGTTGGCGTTTTAACTGTCATTAGGCATCGCCATCAATATCGTCATCATGACGATCATCATCATCATTATCAATATAAACATCATTACGCGTATTATGACAAGGGAAAGCGCTGCTTAGGTTTTATGTCCTGCAAATGACACATGCACAATTACAAACAATTTGTCCTAGTTCACATTGGCCAAGCATGTGTGTACTGTATGGTATGCTGCCTGCCTGCCTGCCTATCTATCGAACCATCTATGCTGCCGTCTGCATATCGTGCCATCGGTTCCATACTGACATGGCTTTGATGTCGCTGATTACCGTTCCACATGTCGTAGGGTTTGTCACTTCATAACAACAGCGACACCAACAAAAACCATAAGCAGTATGCTAACAAGGAGCACCAGGCGCCCTGCGTGCCAAAGTCGTTAAATTTAACCTGGTCGCCGTCGTCGCGTAGAGCACACATGAATAAGTATGCTACGCGACTGCGGCAACGGCTACGGCAACGGCGAAACGAAATTCTACTACACTTTCTTTGGACACAAACAGCCGATGTTTGTTCCTGTGTCCCCTCGCACCCGCGCATATTGTAATTTATCTAATGCAGTCATTAATTTCATATTAACAAGGTGTGGATTGTAAATTACTTTTGTACATACACGCAGCACCAGGCGCAGTCTTATGTACACGCCTAGGGTCTCCGCTGTGCGCTTGGCCAAAATTTCAAGATGTTTTTACTTTTTATTTTTTTTTTGGGTTTCGTTTTATTTTGTTTTGTTTTGTTTAGTATAATCTTTAAGCGAGTTAGCCCAATTAAATTGAGCGAACTTAACATGTGTCGACATAAAAATATATTTGATGCATACGTATGTACAAATGTCTTTGAGCAGTTTGAGTTTTGAAATTATTATTTCCAAAATAAATGGGAACTGCTCTTATCCAAATCATAATACATACATAGAAAGTTGCCTAAACTACTTGCATTGCTTTGACGAATATATTATAAAAATCAATGTATTCGCTGTATATACTATATAACAAATATTAAACAATTTTACAGAAATACTAGAAATCACAAGCAAAATATAAAAAAACGACTCAACAGATAAGAGAAGATATAGTAAATATAATACATCCTATGCAGAATGTCCTTTGTGTAAATTTGTCAGGCTTGGCCCAAGGAGCAATTGTGGCGAAAACGTGTAAATGCGAATGCAATACTAAGTCAAAAGATAAATTTACGAATGTCGCAAACGAATGACACGTGACCTTTGACACATTAGTGTCAGTTGTTGTCTGTGCCGCCGTTAAATGAAAATAGAGCAGAGCGAAATGAGAGTGCCGGCAACAACAAGAGCAACAGCTACAGCAACATCACAAAAACGAACAACGTGCAGAACAATAAAATTAAAGCCAAAGGACAAACAGAATGACGACGCAATTTACACAATTGTTGTCAAATTAAAATGCATCCGCTTCGTTGGCCACTTAAAGTCAAAAGTCGTAGACTGCTGCCACAGCCATTGCCAACCACCCACACAGACAGACAGACAGACAGACATACAGATAGACAGATAGACAGACGGACGGACGGGCAGATGGACAAACACATAGTGCCACCCCAACGCCTGTACGCCTCCCTGCTCGAGATAATAAGCGAACATCTTGTACGCTTTTCAAAAACAGTTTTCAAAAAATTTTCAATTTGAAAATCAAAACAGCAACGCGGGTGGCGCATGTCAGCATGCGAGAGAAATGGGGATGCGAATGAACATGAGTATTGGTATGGGTATGAATGTTGGTATGGTTGGGGTGTGGGTGTGGGTGTGGGTATGGGTATGGGTAGCGCAATTGCCGGGCGTTAATGTTGACGTTAATAAATTATAAAACGAAACTAATGACAACACAAGCGATAAAAAGGGGGACTACAGAT
>JBAMBQ010002260.1:0-10833 GCA_037044495.1 Stegana nigrithorax
ATGATCTAGTAGCAATAAGCGATAAATTTGAGGATATAATAAAAAAATATAGAAACAAAGCAATACAATATTAAAACCTCTGAAAAAGAGTGAATAATTCAGAAGTGCATTCACATTACAAAGTCAATTTAAAATTGACATTATAAAATAAGAAATAGAAAATATAAAGTACGTAATACACTTCACTAAGGCAAATATTATAAATATGTTAATTTTATCCAATTCTGAGATGATGGAAATTAATAATACCTTTATAAGTGAAAATATACCTAAAAATCGCTGTAAGAAGTAACACAATAATTTACATTATAAGTATACCCAAAACGGGAAAACGTGATCCTAACGGGTCTATTTTTGTGCAGTCACAAAAAAGTTACAAATTTGTGACAGTTACAAAACTTGTAGGCGTAGCAAAATTGAAATGACAAAATCAGGCACCGGCGGGCAGCGTGTGATGGAAGTCAAACTGATATACTGCCCTCTGTCAGAAAATATTTTCTACTCTATGTGTTTGTGTTTCTTTCCTTTGCTACGCATGTGCTGCTCTCACTCATGCTTTGATGACAATTGCTTGTCTTTATTTTGATCTTAGTTATAATTTTTTAATGTATGCACTTTTGATGCAATTTCAAATGATATTATTTCTCTTTCTCTGCCTATTCATATGCTGCTCGCACTAATGCCTAGTGTGAGATTTGTCTATTTTTGGTATATTTTTGATATTTGACAAGTTATGAATGAATGGTTAAATATCAGACACATTTTTTATGCACATTTTTCCATTATTTAATACGTAATTTATTTCTAATAATTAATAATGATTATAAATTAATAATTATTGCTCAATTTATTAAATGCAGACACCTGTCAAAGATCCAAATAAAAAGTCCACCAAATATTTTAATTTTGCGTAACCGGCTCAAATTGTCTTTATTTAATATTTGGCGCACTCCACTACAAAATGAACGATCTGGTGTTTCGATGATCGTCAGTTTAGTTGAATGCATTGCAAAATTTAAATTCCGAATGAACTGAATTGCTGGATAGCTTCATATTTTAGTAAATATATTTTGCACACACTTGTTTTCACAATTAATACGTAGTAACTGCAAAATTTTCTAATTGGCTTTGACTTTTTTCATGCACACAGCCAAAGCGTGAAAAAGCAGCTTTGAGAATTTATATGCCCGTAACAATAAAGAAGCAGAGCCAATATTTTATAAAAAGCGAGAAAAATAAAATAGCTAGACAATTGAAACCTCTAAAATCATGATCAATTCACTTATTAGTGTGTGTGTATACACATTCTGCAGGTGTTGCTATTGAAATGCATACACAAATTCAATTCGACTGTCTTTTTATACCAGGCACGCATGAAAAGCAGAATGAAATGCCTAGGACAATGAAGAAATGATAGCAACACAAAGCAAAAAATATATTTTTAATAATCAAAATATCAAAATCATGACAAATTCTTTTCTGCATGCACACACAAACACGTGTATTTCAAACGGTACGGGCGACTTTTCATACCAGGCACACATAAAATGTAGCAAACAAAAGTATTGTCTGCAGCAAGAAATTTGTGCACTCACCAAATTCAACAACAACAACATTCTTGGACTGCAAAAAAAATGGAATTCGCCACACACATGACAACTACAAAAAAATTACCAACAAGAAATACGCGCAATCGGCTAGTCCAACTACTACAATAAAAAAAATCACACACGCATGCAACTACAATCAAAAAAAAATATATGCCATCTCACGGTAGAGTCCTGGTCCCACACCATCTTACGGTGGAAATTTTTTCAACGGGGTCATGCGTGTTCTTAGTTGTCATGTTTGTGTATGTGTGTGGTGATTGTCTTCATATACAAAGCATTTTTGTGGCGATTGACATTTTTTAGAAGTTTCATTTGTGAAGCTACAGTCGAAACTCGATAATCCGAAGAATGATTGCAGGCCCAATTCAGACTATCCAATATTTAGAATTTCAGAATTGTTTTAATATATGCAACTTTATTAAAGAAAATCACAAGGGTCAATAAAAAAATAATAATTAATATATAAGTTATATATAAACATATAAGTATTTTCGTTAAAACGATATAAATCCACTGAAGACATAAGTAGAACATGCAATTCGGATTAAAGAATTGCAATTTATTTGAATTACAGAGTAGCCAATGCATGAAAATTACTGTATTTTCGGATCAGCAAGTAGTCCGATTATCGAGTTTCGACTGTAGTTCATTTTTCTCGCTTTTTATGAAATATTGGCTCCTCTTCTTCGCTATTACAGGCATTAAAATTCTCAAAGCTGCTTCTTAGCACTTTGACTGTGTGAATGAAAAAAGTCAAAGCCAATTAGAATATTTTGCGCTAATTATGCATTATTTGTAAAAATAAGTGTTTGCAAAATATATTTATGTAAATATGATGCAATTATTCAGTTCATTCGGAACAAAAATTTGACATGCATTCAATTGAACTGGAGATCAATCGAAACACCAGTTCGTTCAGATTGTAGTGGAATGCGCAAAATATTAAATGAAGACAATTTAAGCCGGTTAGGCCAAATATGAATATTGGTGGACTATTTATTTTGATTTTTGACAGGTGTCTGCATTTAATAAATTCAATAATAAAATGCAATATAATTATAATTATAATAAAATCAATATGAATGGATAAATATGGAAATGTAACAATTTTTACATAATTTGTATTAATTTCCAATTGATTAATAATTATTAATTTGTAATTAAAAAATATAGTGCAATAATAGAAACATGCGCAATTGTTAGAAATTAATTACATATTAAATAATGCAAAAATGCGCATAAAAAATGTCTTGCATAGTTAAGGATTCATTCATTACTTATTAAACATCAAAAATACATTCTAAAATAGACAAACTTCACACTAGGCATTACTGCGAGCAGCATATGAATAGGCAGAAAGGGAAACAATATCATTCGAAATCTCATCAAAAGCGCATACACAAAAAAATAAAAACCGAAATCAAAATAAAGACAAGCGATTGTAATCAAAGCATGAGTGCGAGCAGCACATGCATAGCAAAGAAAAAAACGAAAACTCTTAGAGTAGAACATATACTGCCATCTGTCGGAGTTTGACTTCCACACACGCTGCCCGCCGCTGCCTGATTTTGTCATTTCAATTTAGCAAGCAGTTTGTATGAGATGCGTCTTCTTAGTATACATATTCTCTGGTTTAAGTGTTAAAAAGAGCTCTTTTGAGTGTTGAGTGACTGTAACCTTCAAAGTGACTGACAAATGCTTCTTCTTTACTATAAAAATATGGAAGAAAAAACGCAAAATAGTTAGTATTTGAACTTTATTTATAATTTATAGGATTTATTTATGTTTTTTCTGTTTTTCTAAGCAAAATAAATTTAAGCGGACAACACAAGAACAGCTGCACTTCTTTGTGGCGTTCTGCAAGCAACATCCGGAACTACAAGCCGGAAAAAACAAACCCCAATTGGCTCAAGATTTCAATGGCCTGAAGGGCCCAACATGGTCAGTGGCGAAGTCCTACGTAAGAGGTAAGTTATTAAAATATGTTTGGGTTTTCGCATTTAAATAAAAAAATGTTGTGTGTTTCAGAGAATATCATATTGGAAAAATGCTTTGCGTTCTCGGGCATGCACTAGTTCAGCAACATAAGGTTTAAGTCCGGCAATACGTGGTCCAAATGCAGCAAACCAAATTTGTTTTGGCCTCTAGTAGTGCAATGCAGCAAATGTTGGAAAAACGGCAAACTCGTTAACCGCCTTAAAAATGGCTTTAAAAAATGGCATAAAGGCAAAAACTTACTTGGGTCTTACTTGTCACCTACTTTTTCGTTCGGTACAAGAATAGTGACGAAAGTTACAAAAATATATTTTTTTTGATGGCGAAAATGCATTTCAGCACTGTGACTTCATTGTGACTGCACCAAAATAGAACAGCAAATCGTTCCATAATTTTTTAAATTCAAAACGCAGGTCTAATACTTTTCCCTCCAATATGAAGCTAGGTAATATTGAGCGGTGTAATAATGTTGATACTTCTAAATTATTTCCCAGCTTTTTCCAAAATAACTATAGTGAAAGTTCTGTCGCACATAATTTTTATTCCGACCCATTTACAGAGGCCTCTTATCAGATCAATTGCCCAGTTATTGATGAAAATATGCTTCTGTCTTATTTATTATCTATTGAACCCACTTTTTCTGTTGGCTCTGACTGAATTCCTGCATGCGTTTTAAAGTACTATCGCTTTAAATTTTCCTCTTTGTAAGTTGTTTAATTTATCGGTTACGACCTTTTCCTTTAGTATAATATGGAAAGAGTCTTCCATTTTGCCTCTCCATAAAAAAAGTAGTAAAAGTGATATTTCAAACTACCCAGGTATTGCTAAGCTATGCGTAATACCAATGTTGCTGGAACTTATAATTACTGATCAGCTTCAGCATTATATTATTCCGAATTTGAGTATTTCTCAACATGACTTGTCTAAAAAGCGATCAACAGTTACAAATCTTCTGGAGTTCACTTCACTTGCTTTAGTTATTGTCAGACAGATGTTATTTATACTGACTTAAGTAAAGCATTTGTTAATGTTTGCCATTCATTACATCTTACTAAGTTAGATAGATTTGGCTTTTCGCCTAAACTTGTAATGTCGATTGATAGCTATTTAAGTTTTATTTAATGGCAGTGTTTCAATAAATATTAATGTTTATTTTGGTGTCCCACAAGGTAGCCACTTAGGTCCTTTGCTCTTCAACGTTTTGATAAATGAATTTCCATCGGTCATTAAGAATTCTCATGTCCTTATGTTTGCTGATGATGTAAAATTATGTTTTACTCTGGATTCTCTTCATCATCAGAGTCTTCTTCAAGAAGACTTCAATCAACTTTCCAAATGGTGTAATGGTAATTTTCTTTAGTTAAATTTTAAAAAATGTAAAATAATGTGTTTTACTCGTAATAAACCCAGGTTAGCACGTGTTTAAGAAATTAACGACTTAAGTGTTTTGATGAAACTTAACTTTAGATCTCACGTTCTCATGACTACTAGTTAAGGTAGAGGTGTTATTGGCTTTATTAAGAGATTATCTAAAGAATTTAATGATCCTTATACCACTTAACAGCTTTTTACGTCTTTGGTTCGTCCGATTTTAGAATATTCATGTGCTGACCATATGGAATCTTTCCAAAAAGAGTTTTTGTTTTTTGCATTGCGTGGATTAAACTGGAATTCTGCAATTCGTCTCCCTTCATACCATTGCCGCCTTAAATGATTAATCACCCTATTTTAGCAAGTCGGTGATCCGTGTAAGGTATTCTTTTTCTTCATAAGCTGATAAACGAAAATGTCAATTCTCCTCATCTCCTCGGGAAAATAAATTTTAACGTGCCTTCGCGTTCAACAAAATATTATTTGCCCATTACAGTTAACGATCAACTTTCTTATTGCATGATTCCTTTTTATACCCTGTACCAAAAAAGGGTAATAAGGTATATTAAAGTTGTGCAAATGAATGTAACATTCAAAAGGAGGCGAGGCAGACCCCATACAGTAGATGTATTCTTGATCAGCATCGAAACGCGCGTAAATCTCGCCATGTCCGTCTGTCCGTCTGACTGTGTGATAAACGGATCTCGAAAACGGTTAGTCCTACAAACAAAAAATTTTGCACGAAGACTCTCCCAATCCATAAGCATAACAAGTTTATTTTTTTTTCGATATTCGAAATACAACATATAACTGCCATAGGAACGATGGGGTGAAAACCCACATTTAGTAACAAAAACCCTTTTGTTTTTCAAGATATCTTCACCAAATTGTGGATTTAACAGTTTTAGCTAATGTCCAATTATATATCGCAGTATTATATATATCGGTTTACTATATCATATAGCTGTCATAGGAAGGATCTGCCGAAAAACAACATTTACTGAGAAAAACTTTTTTGTTTATTAAGATATCGTTACCAAATTTAATTTATTTAATTTAATGATTTTAAATAATATCCAATCATATTATTGAATATATCGTTGGTTCGAAAACTACTATCAGAAAGAATTAATTTTTTTATTTTTTAAATTTTTAATAATATTCCTTATTTTAATTTATTTACTTATTAGTACTTATTCTTTGATATAGTTTTTTCAATTGCTGTTGCAAATGCTTAAACGCGACACACAGGCAAGCCAACGCCATGCATACACAGGCAGCTGGTATGGCAGGCGACATGGAGAAATCAACTTCTACCTAACACAGCTCCTCAGTGCACATGGATGTATTATGGCATACCTCCATCGTTTTGGCCATGACGATTCGCCTCTGTACCCTTCGTGCGAGGGCGACGTGCGAACACTGCGCGTTCGCTTGCTCCCGGTTTGTTGCTTCTAGGCGCGTACTTGGCAGAGAGCTTAGTGTGCTTCATTCTGAGGTCTAAACGCAACTGGGATGCTACCTACGAGTTTGCCACCAACATCATGACAACTCTTCGCGTTGCCGATACGGCTAGTAGAGCTCAACGGTGATTTTAGTTCTCTCCGCGAAGCAATGCTTTATGGTAGTACCTCGGGGTGCAACTATTGTTATTTATTATTGCTGACATAAAAAACACTTGAAAAGTCTCTTGAAACTCAAATTAGATCAGTATACCAAATATAATCCGCCAATAGAGGGATGGGTACTGATTTCTCTAGCTTCTTACAGAAATTTTCAGCACCCAGATGTGTCTTCTTAGTACCCAATTTAAAGTCTAAAATTACTTAGGTTAGGTTAGGTTCGGTAGCTGCATCACAAAGTGTGTGATGCCAATTAGCCTGCAGTATGGGTCCGTTGTGAGCCACAGGATGGAGGCCTAGCTACATTCCAATTTGGTGAAACCATTCAGAGCCTTTCATGAAGCGAAAAAGATTGTATATCCCTAGTTGGTATAGGTTGTCTATACTTTGAAGGAAAGGAGGTCCTAGGAGACGTGTTCTCCTTCTGGCTATAGCTGGGCACGTGCATAAAAGGTGCTGGATAGTTTCCACTTCCTCTTCGTTGCTGCAGCTGCGAAATCATTTGTTAATACTCCTAGTCTTGTAGCGTGAGTCCCTATTAGACAGTGCCCTCTTAGAGTTCCAATCAGGGTACGCAGTTGAGTCCTATCAAACCTGATTATGGTCTTGGATAGTCTTTAATTTAGCCTTGGCCACGTCTGCCTGGTAATCTCACAGGTAGAAGCACTATTCCAACTTTGGTTGGTGAGCTTGATTAGTATTTCCTTGGTGAGGAGATTGCACGTTGCGAGCGGAATACCCAAACGTTCCATGTTTCTGGTGACATTTGGCAGATTGGTTCCATCCCTGCAAGTTGGTCGGCCCTGCAGTTCCCTGGAATATCCCTGTCACCGGGAACCTAGCACAGGCTAATGCAGAGTTGTGTAGCCATCCCGTTAAGAGAGCAACGGCAATCTAATACACTCCTAGATGTTGTTTGGGGTGCATCCAGGGCATTTAGGGCAGCCTGGCTGTATGATAAGATACAGATATCCTTACCGGATATTCTGTTAATCCGCAAACAATTTATGGCCTTATGAATGGCGGTTATTTCCGCTTGGAAAACATTGCAGTGATCCATTAAATAAGTGGATTTGCAGATTAGAGCAGCTCTCAAGATACTCCCGATCCTAAACCGGTATTCATTTTTGATCCGTCTATGTATATCTTGATCGGGACGTTTGGTGAAGGATCACCCTCGAGCCACTCCTGCCTCGAGGGATTTCTTACCGAGAAGTTCCGTTCGAAGCAAAAAGATGACAGAAGGTAGTCAAAGACCTCAGGAATGTTCGTATAGGAGTTCATTATGTTTGCATGTCCATAAGAACTCTCTTTCCATTGTGAGCCTGCTTTGAGCTTGACAGCGAAGCATGCCGCTGTGTACGTGCAGAAAAGATCGGGCGGTGGTAAGTGTAGCATGATATCCAACGCCAGTCCCCCGATTTTTCGGCTTTTTGGATACGTTACTACTTGTGGGATTCCCTTCGTTATCCGCTTGGCCCATAGGACAGAAGTATTCTGCTTCTACGATCTTTCATCCTCTGGAACACTCTTCAAGCGTTACAGAAGTCTGAGAGCCGATCACCTCTCCTTGTAGTTGTGCTTTAAAGCATCAACTACAGGGGGGTGTCAACGTTATTTCCTTCACGGGCACCATTATTTCCACAATTTCAATGAGTTTAGTGGACCTGTTGGGCTGACTAGTACTACTACTAGTACTACTTCCACTAGTCTCTGTGGTTCCAGCTTGGGTGATACGCTCAAGAACCTGGCTCAGGTTGTATGTTTGCAGTTAAGGACTGCGTGTCCATATTGAGCCACTCCTGCCTCTAGGGAATTCTTACCAAGAAGTTCCGTTCGAAGCAAAGATATGACGGAAGGTAGTCAAAGGCCTCAGGAATGTTCGTATAGGAGTTCATTATGTTTACATGTCCATAAGAACTCTCGTTCCATTGTGATCCTGCTTTGAGCTTGACAGCGGAGCATGCCGCTGGGTACTTGCAGAAAAGATCGAGCGGTGGTAAGTGTAGAATGATATCCAACGCCAGAGTTGGCGTGGTTCTCATAGCGCCACTTATAGCCATTTCCGCCGATCTTTGAACCTTGCTGAAAATTTCGCAGTAGGTTTTCTTCTGCGTCGCAGTCTACCAGACGACATTTCCATACAGGAGAATGGGTTTGACGACTGATATGTAGAGCCAATATGCAATTCTAGGTTTGATGCCCCAGGTTTTGCCTATCGCTATTTTGCAGGCGTACAGGGCCCAAAATATTATTTGCCCATTAGAGTTAACGATCAACTTTCTTATTGCATGATTCCTTTTTATACCCTGTACCAAAAAAGGGTAATAGGGTATATTAAAGTTGTGCAAATGAATGTAACATTCAAAAGGAGGCGTGGCAGACCCCATACAGTAGATGTATTCTTGATCAGCATCGAAACGCGCGTAAATCTCGCCATGTCCGTTTGTCCGTCTGACTGTGTGATAAACGGATCTCGAAAACGGTTAGTCCTACAAACAAAAAATTTTGCACGAAGACTCTCCCAATCCATAAGCATAACAAGTTTATTTTTTTTTCGATATTCGAAATACAACATATAACTGCCATAGGAACGATGGGGTGAAAACCCACATTTAGTAACAGAAACCCTTTTGTTTTTCAAGATATCTTCACCAAATTGTGGATTTAACAGTTTTAGCTAATGTCCAATTATATATCGCAGTATTATATATATCGGTTTACTATATCATATAGCTGTCATAGGAAGGATCTGCCGAAAAACAACATTTACTGAGAAAAACTTTTTTGTTTATTAAGATATCGTTACCAAATTTAATTTATTTAATTTAATGATTTTAAATAATATCCAATCATATTATTGAATATATCGTTGGTTCGAAAACTACTATCAGAAAGAATTAATTTTTTTATTTTTTAAATTTTTAATAATATTCCTTATTTTAATTTATTTACTTATTAGTACTTATTCTTTGATATAGTTTTTTCAATTGCGGTTGAAAATGCTTAAACGCGACACTCAGGCAAGCCAACGCCATGCATACAATATGGCGGCGATCTAATTAGAACGCCACCTAATGATAATGAGAGTGGTCCGATTTCTGTAACACCTTGGCGTTATCTTCTATTTATTACACCATGATTTGTGGTAATGGCTTTTGCATGGACTATCAAGGAAGCGACTGTATTAGTTATAATAGTTGTATAATGTAATTAATATTTAAAAACGGCATCAATCAGAATTTAATATTTTCTTGTAAGGTAAGAACAGAAATCAAAGGTTAGATGCTTCAGAGACGAAGTGGGGAGACGCACAAAACAATGCGCATTGTCTTGTACGTGGTCGTCTGCAGCGTAGACAATGATTGCTTTCGCATGAGTAAGAGAGAAATCAAAAATGCTTTATACTGATTCGTTAGCAAATATAAAATTTACTCATCTATGAAATAAAAAGCAAACAAACGAGATTTCGCTCAGACAACATTTTATGTGGCTCATGTATACACACATATTGCTGTGTTATACTCATAGATCGTTGCCTTGTTGAGCTGCTGATAATAAGGGTGGAAAAATTATAATATTCCGAGAGAGATTTTATATGAATGTTGTTGTTGTTGAGCACATTGTGACAGTACGCCAGTAATGTAATGATTTCTATCATTTTTATTGCCGATGCTGTACTACTGTGCAGCGGTGATAATAGAATGCAATAATGAATTGCTTTGTTTGGTTCTTACTTCATATACATTATACATAGTAACTATGTATGGGTGATATGAGTCTTTGTCATTTATCATAGATTTGAATTTTAGAGAAATGAACAGTAAAGCCTGTAACATATTTACTTCATATATGTATATGTAAAAATGGTATTATTTTAAAGTATTCTACTATAGATACTGTCGATACACCATATTGCATTACAGAGAACACACACTTTTTAATTAAAGTGTATGTGATTATGAACATTACTGTGAGGAGGAAACCAAATTATTCAGCATTTTGTTCAGCAAACAACGAAACATTTCAAAAGAAAACATTTCAATATAAATTTTGGTAAAGAATTATCAGCGCCACTTTTAAATTTTCTCAGAGAAAAATTTCATCTCACCATATCGAATGATCCTGCAAAATCAACAACAAACCATGCAACAACAATAGGCGCTATATTTAAACGGTACTTAAATACTGTAGGTACACAAATATTTGCATCGCATTTTAGTTATGATAAGCCT
>JBAMBQ010002262.1:0-42816 GCA_037044495.1 Stegana nigrithorax
TTTCGCTGTGTCTTGTAATAGTCTTGCTTAGTTTGCTCTCCGCTGTTTTATTCATTTTCTGCATGTTTATATCGTTCACTAAATTGTGCGTTAACATTAGTATATTTCTATTAATTATCGATGGTGGCATTTGATTTATTCAGTGTTCTCTGGTGAATTGATTTTATTAAATCTTAATTTCTTCGAAAATAATTTTGTGCATTTGATGCTTTGTATTGTTTTGTTTTTGTAAACAAATAGCAAACATCTAATTTGTGCGCGACCATAGTGTAATTGTTGCATAGTGAATGACTGTATGAATTTTCTCGTTCAAACTTTCACTTTCCTTTCTTAGTACTTTCTTCTGCTTTTATTAAATTTAATTGTAAACATTTTGCTTCTGTTTCCTTTCAAATCCTTCAGTTAATTTTAAATATTTAAAATTTTTCCTCATTTTTTATTTATATTTTCTTTTAATTTTTACTTATTAAATTTTTCTACTACTACTTGTTGTTACTCGAAGTGTAAGAAGGCACTCGATGTTGCCACCGCTTCGTCGCTTGTGCCGACCTAACTGGTAGAGTTATTGACAGCATTGCAAAAAATAATGGCTTACGCTAGTCGTGTGCTGACTGCTGCCCTTCGGAGATAAATTTTGCCAAATTTGTAATGAATTCGCGTAATGCGTTTTCAGAATTAGTTAAAGATTATAAGCGGCTTGGCAACACTCTTGAAGTTTATGAAAAATCTTTTGAAGAGTACAAATGTGCTGATTTGTCTCCTAAAAGAAAGAAGGCCAAATCTTCTAAAACAAAAGTATCCCCTATAATAGTAATTAGTGCTGATGACAGCCTAAATACTCCCAGTTGCTCAAATCAAAATAGCGACCAGATGTATTCAACTCCTATGTCAGTTTCTCCTCCAGTTTCTTTTGCTGTGGCAGTTAATAGTATTTTTGGTACTTTTAAGAGAGATCGAGAATTGGTGCTGGTGTCCTGATTTCTGTTAGATCGTCTTACCCTTTTCTCTGATAACATTGAGTTCCTTTATGTAAAAGTTTCGGTTAACAATTGCAATATATTTTTAACTTGTTCTTATATTCCACCTTCATCTGATGATACAATTTACACTGCTCATGTGGACTCTATAAAATTCGTTCACTCTCTTCTCCACACCACTGACTATTTATTAGTCATGGGTGATTTTAATCTCCTGCTAGTTTCTTGGTCCCCTTCTAATCTTTCAAATTCCCTTGTACCTAGTTCTTCGCGTAAATTTGTTAATACAATATTATATGATTTTCTTTAGCAAGTAAATTGTGTTACGAATTACATGAATCGTGCACTTGACTTAGTTTTTACAGATTGCGCCGGAAATTTTTCATTGCGTAGGTCTAATCCGTTATCTACCCCTGAATATAGTTACCACCCTACTCTTCAGCTAGAAATTCTTATGAAGACATCTTCATCGAATTCACCTAGTGGGAAAGCTAGTAAATCTTTTTGTTTTAAAAAAACTGATTTTGGTAAACTTAACCAGTTTCTTTTAAATACGGATTGGTCTACTTTAAATTCCATGATTGATATCGACGAAGCTGTGCGGTTGTTTAATAAAATTTTACTAAAATTGTTCAATAAGTGCGTTCCTTAAGTTGAGGTTATGCTTGAGTCTATTAGACAAGCATAGTTTTCCCGCGATTTAATTCGATTAAAAAACCGCAAAAATCGTCTTTGTAATAAATTTAAACGTACCGGTCTGGCAGTGGATTACGCGAATTACACTGTCTTTCGGTATAATTTTAATCACGCTAATAAATCGTGCTATAATTCGTACTTAATTAACGTTAAATTAAATATTAAACGTGATCCTAAATCGTTCTATAGTTTTTTAAATTCAAAACACAGATCTAATACTTTTCAATCCATAATGAAGCTAGGTAATGTTGAGGGATGTAATGATACTGATATTTCAAACTTATTTGCTAGCTTCTTCCAAAATAACTATAGTGATAGTTCTGTCTCACGTAGATGTTATTCCGACCCAAATAAAGGGACCTCTTACCCGATCAACTGCCCTGTTATTGATGAAAGAACGCTTCTGTCTCATTTATTATCTATTGAACCCACTTTTCACTTTTGGCCCTGATGGTATTCCTGCATGTGTTTTAAAGTACTGTGCTAGCACTTTACTTCTAATTACTGATTACTGACAAGCTTCAGCATTATATTATTCCGAATTTAAGTATTTCTCAACATGGCTTCTCTAAAAAATGTTCGACAGTTACAAATCTTCTGGAGTTCATTTCAATTCTTTCCAGTGGATTTTTTCGTTAATGTCAGACGGATGTTATTTATACTGATTTTAGTAAAGCATTTGATTTGTGTTTGCCATTCGTTGCTTCTTACCAAGTTGGATAGATTTGACTTTTCGCCTAAACTTGTAATGTGGATTGATAGCTTCTTAAGACGTAGGTCCCAAAAAGTTTTATTTAATGCCTGCGTTTCTAAAAATATTAATGTCCATTCTGGTGTCCCACAAGGCAACCTCTTAGGTCCTTTGTTTTTTTACATTTTCATAAATGACCTTCCATCGGTTATTAAGCATTCTCTTGTGCTTATGTTTGCTGACGATGTAAAACTTTGTTTTACTTTAGATTTCCTTCATCATCAGAATCTTCTTCAAGAAGACCTCGATCAACTTTCAATGTGGTGTACGGATTATTTTCTTTACCTTAATTGTGAAAAGTATAAAGTAATGTCTGTCACTCGTAGCAAACCTAGGTTGTATTCCTACTCCTTAAACGGTTCTACTTTAGCATGTTGAATTTAACGACTTAGGAGTTTTGATGAGCCCGAAACTTAACTTTAATTCTCATATTCTCATTGAACCTGTCCAAAAATAATTTTTGCTTTTTGGATTGCGTGGATTAAACTGGAATTCTGCTATTCGTCTTCCTTCATACCATTGCCACCTTAAATTGATTAATCTTCCTTCCTTAACTAGTCGGAGATCCGTGTTAGGAATTCTTTTTCTTCATAACCTGATAACCGGAAATATTCATTCTCCTTGCGAAAATAAATTTAAACATGCCTGTTTAGCTTATAACTCTAACTATCATTTATTTTCTAATATTTCCTCTGCCTGATTGTTGAAGCGAGTAGGCAATACTGATCGATGCAGGGCTGCTAAGATTGCTAGTTTGGTGGCAGAAGATGGATTGGTAACTCTAGTCTTTGTGGTGAAAGAATCAATAATGGGATTCTTGAGTAATTACTGAATTCGGCAAAACGCGCTCGGGACTGGGTTCGAAGCAAAGTAAAAATGTTAAAACACCATCGAGAAAATCTTGCACCATCAGTATACCCGACATATATATTATAAATTAATAATTATTATTCAATCATAAATTTATACAAATTATGTTAAAATTCCTTAAATTGCCATAATCATTAATTCATATTGCATAGTAAAAGACCAAAATAAATCGTGCATCAACTATTCATACTTTGCTTAGTCGGAAACTTTTGTTATACATGACACTTTATTTTAATAAATGAATTTTGCACATAGTAATTTCCACAAAAAATACATGATTAGAGCATAATGTTCTAATTGGATTTAACTTTTTTCATTCACACAGTCAAAGTGCTCAGAAGCAGCTTTGAGAAGTCAAATGCCGGTAACAACGAAGAAGAGCCAATATTTTATAAAAAGCTAGAATATTAAAACTCGATAATCCAACTACTCGCTGATCAGAAAATACAGTAATCCGAAGGGTTATTTTCATGCACTGGCTACTCTGTAATCCTAATTAATTGCAATTCTTTAATCCGAATAACATGTTCTCCTTATGTCTTCCAGTTAAAAAGTACAAAATTTTTTTTTTATATGTTTATAGTAGTAGTAGTAGTTCTTTATTTCACATTTTCTTTCTTCACATGCATAATATATCAAATATATACCAGTTGGGGTAAAAAGTTCGTAGACTGATGGTGCTACAAGTATCAAATCTATATGATTTTTAGTTAGCCCAAACCTTCAAAAGGAAGCAGTTCAAATTTCATGATATTCCACTCAGAGGTTTATGAGTTTTTATACGAAGAGTGACACTACTGTTGGGATTTAAAAAACAATGGATCAAAATCAATTTCGTACTTTAATTTTACACTGCTTTTTGATGGGAAAAAATACCGTTCAAGCGAAGCAATGGCTTGAAAAGTGTTATAAGGAATCCCTTCCATCAGAATAAATATTATATCGTTGGTCGGCTGACTTCAAACGTGGTCGTAGAGACACCGATGATGCAGAACGCAGTGGACGTCCCAATGAGGCGGTAACACCAAAAACGGTTAAGAAAATCCACAAAATGGTATTGGATGATCGCCGACTGAAGGTGCGTGTGCTAGGTGAAACTATAGGCATTTAAAAAAGTGCTATACACCGTATATTGACCGAAAATTTGGAGATGAAAGAGCTGTGTGCAAGATGGTTGCCATGTTAGCTTTACCCTGATAATACAGATACAAAAGGATTTTTCTCTGCGCATTATTGATTTCTTTTCCTTCAGCCATTTTGGGTTACTGAAGCAGCACGATCACATCGAAATTGTACACAACATTAACTTATTGCCTTAGCAGCAAGTACAGCATAATTTCCACGCAATTGAGGCAAATTTCATAGGAAATATGGAAATCACGTGTACTTTGTTGCGAGGCAAAATACTTTTGTGAAAATTTGCCTTTAGCAGGAGAGCAACATTTTTTTTCTATTTTTCCTATTGTTGTTATTTTACAAGCCAACAAAATCAAATTTTTGCATGGAAACCAATAGGCAAAATACTTAAGTGACTCCTTGTATGTAATTTTATTAACGATTAATTTATAAGTTGTATGCAAACATATGTATAAATGTTTCCGTTAAAACAAAATAAATCTACTGGATACATACGGAAATCATGTAATTTGGATTAAAGAATTGCTATTAATTCGGATTACAAAGTAGCCCATGTAGTAAAATAACCCTTCGGATTACAGTATTTTCGGAAAAAATTCAAAGCCAATTACAATATTTGGCTGAACAAATAGCTTGAAGACAATTTCAGCCGACTAAGCAAAGTATGAATTGTTAATGGACGATTTACTTTGGTATTTCATAGTGAATAGTGAGCAATATAAATTAATGAATGTGGCAACTAATTTTTATTGCGCTGCTAACAGTAAAACAGCTAATCGTAATTTCTTTTTTCGTTACGCATTCATTTTTACACAATTTTGGTTCAATCTTCGTTGTTTGTAACAATAACCACCATAACAAAATAAACAAAGAAAAATTCGCAAGTCAAACGAATTTGTTACATTTTTTTTAACTGCGAAAATGCTGCAATTTCGTATGCGAAATATTTAACCATGTGTTTATGGCATAATTATATATTCAGTAGTGTTGCCATTGTCTCCATTTATTTCCTGAATTTCGGTTACCTTACCGCTGAAATAGACGTGTGAAAAATTCGCGTGAAAAAAAAATTTTTTACTGACACAAATTTTGCTAGTAGTGGCAGAACACAATTTGAGGGAGCGCATTTGGAGTTGCCAACCTGGAGGCCGCGCAAAGTGCGACAACATTGACAATATTTTTAGATTCCGCAATCAGCTGTTTACTACAAAATAATGTGGATGAAGAAAAAATCGTTGAGTTCGACAGCCAGAACAAATTCTTCAAGAATTTTAGTATGTCTTATTAAATACAACTGCAACATTTCAGTTTATTTTTATTGCGCTGCTAACGGTAAAACAGCTAATTATAATTTCTTTTTGCGTATTGTTGCGAATCCATTTTTACCCAATTTTGCCACAATCTTCATTTTTTGTGACAATAACATCCATAAAAAAAAATAACCAAACAAAAAAAAAGTAAGTCAAAAAATTTCGCAACATTTGTATTAGCTCCAAAAACACGCCGTAATCGCATGCGAAAAACTCGCACGTCTGTTTTATCCATTACTCCGACTCTGTGCATGTGAAAAATAGCTGAAATTCTACACATACTCTCAATTAAAATGTTGAACGCTGTTTGCCCCTCAAGCTCAATACTTAGAATTTGACTTTTCCATACGGTTTGTCAGTTCGGGCAGTGACAAATGTATGTATGTGTGTGTTTCATGCCCTACAAACTATTCACTTTCAATAACACTAAAGGCAGTAGTAAACAAAGCAAAAATCTGTTCCAATGAAATATTCCATCTTACAAATTTCGAAAAATATTTAAAGAGCATCTGAACGTGTCTAAGGTGACAACCTTTGGCATGAGAATATTCCACCTTTCACCTACGATATCCAACACATACTATATTAACTTTTGAACAAAAAAAAGCAAAGTATTTAATACATTTTGTTTTGAATGATTTTGTTTTCGCCAAAGTGAAGGGCTTTACCGCTTAGGGTCATTATTGCAAGGAAAAATATCCAAACTTACCACCACCTTATCATAGGTGATAATTTTTTGTAAAAAGTAAATTTTTTTTTCTACCAGCACGTAGCTTGCGAATGTGTCCAACTTTTAAGGGAAATAAAATCCTGCTGCAATTAAAGTAGTTTTCCAATTGAGTCGCTGTAGGCGAAGATTACGCCACAAAATGTGAGTTTTGAGTATATAACACTCACCTGCAGTGATACTAAACATATAAAATAATTTATTTATTTTTTCCACGATTGCTGCTTATTTAATAGTAAAATTGAAAACATTAATTAAAATGGATAAACTAACGACAATAAGCGCTACGCTTTTTATGGCAGCCGATGTATTTGCCATTGTCAGTTTGGCTATGCCCGATTGGATTGTTACCGATGAAGCGGGTAAGTTGCTAAAAATTTACAACATCCAAATGACTTGCAATCTACTTGACGTTCCTGTTTAGGTGACATTCGTCTCGGTTTGATGTGGACTTGTATGACGCTTTATAATCGGCCGCAAATTTGCTACACACCAGATCTTCAACCTGAATGGCTTATCGCACTTGTCTGTATCTTTTTTGGCTGCATTTGCATAACCACAACCGTAATTTTGCTGGCTTCCAGCACATGGGATCGCAATGTTATACCCTATGCGCGCTGGGTTGGCTTTACAGCCATGGTACTTTTCTGCCTAGCAGCGGTTGTGTTTCCGCTCGGTTTTCACATTGAAGAAATTGGCGGTCAGGCTTATCAGTTGCCAAATACTTTTAAGATAGGGATTTCTTATATACTCTTTGTTCTGGCTCTTTGGATAACTGTCGTATCGGAGCTATTTGCGGGCAAAGTATGCTTGCCACATTTTTAGATATGACACGTCTGCTTAAACATCCATACATAAATAAAATATCGTACGAGAAAGATTTACAATATCGTATTCGAACACACACATATATCAACACACATAAAGGCAAAAGTCTTCTTATGCAACAAAATTTAGAGGTTGATTTATTGTTCTAGTTCAATTAGTACAAAGTGTGAACCATTTTATTTGTTATTGGTTTAAAATAGTTTCGACCAAGTTTATTAGGAATATTGGTACTGTGATTTGGTTGCTTGCGATACTTTTTAGACGATCTCAAATCCGTCTTAGTTGTACATTATATTCATAATTATATATAATACTTCGAATTATAATTTTAAAAACTTTATAGAATTAATGTGATTTTCTATATTTCACAAATAATAGTAAAAAATAAAATAAAAAATTGTGTGTGTGGCTAAGCACATGCTGGAGTTGATGTGAAACATGCAGTGTTCAATAACTGCTTTATCAAAAGAATATACACAGCATATAGACGACAAGTCACAGTTTTTATTATTTAACTTGATACATGTTACATGCCTATGAATGTGTTTCATTTCATATATGTAGTTATACTTAAAGCATATAGTTAAAACATATAAAAGTACATTAGTATTATAATGTGTCCAATTACGTTGAACTCTATGGATTAGCTATACTTATAGCACTACACTTACATTGGATTGAAAGAAGGTATCGACAAATAAGCTTACCCACAATCCTTAAGTTTAAAATCGTTTTCAGCATTTTATGTTTTGTCGGGTCATCAATACATACCAACACATAAATTACAAAATTTTCAATTACCATTTACATATATGTCGGATCTTTATTGATTGTTTGCATTTTTTTTTTTTTGAAGTGAATCTTTTTTAGCGAGGTGTAAGTCCGAAAAAAAGGTAACAGATATCAAAGGCAAGATGCTTGAGAGACGAAGTGGGGAGACGCACAAAACAATGTGCATTGTCTTACTGTTGGTCGTCTGCAGCGTGGAGAATTATTGCTACGCATAAGTAAGAGAGAGATAAAAAATGCTTTACCGATTGTACTGATTCGTGAGCGAATATAAAATGTACTCATCTGTAGAATAAGAAGCAAACTAACGAGAGAGTACATTTCGCTCAGACAACACTTCATGTGGCTCACGTATATATACATATTGCTTTGTAATACTCAAAGATCGTTGCCTTGCTTAGCTGCTGCTAATAGGGGCGGAAACATTGAAATATTCCGAGATAGATTTTAAATTAATGTTGTTGTTGTTGTTGTTGTTGTACACATTGTGGCAGTACGTCAGTAATAAGAGTGACTACAAATATGTTTACTAGTAATGATTTCTATAATTTTTATTGCCGATATTGTAATACTGTCCACCGGTATCAATAGAGTGCAATAGTGCATTTCTTTGTTTCTTTCTTACTTCATATACAGTATACATTGTAACTATGTATGGGTGATATGAGTCTTCGTCATTTACCATAGATTCCAAAACACAGTGCTGCGAAATGTTGTTGATGCTTCTTGGTATATACGCAACAGCGATCTTCATAGAGATCTTGGGATCAATATGGTGGCTGAAGAAATTAAAATAGTGGCAAAGGCACACAATTATAGACTCGCAGTACACGTGAACACTGAAGCTTTGAGACTGATCCATACAGAAGGGTTAATACGTCGCCTAATGCGAATTCAACCCTGTGACTTAGTCAATTAAATCTCCTATTCATACGAAAATTATTTATTAGTGCAAGTCTACTAGGTACAATATGTAATGTTTTGTTTTATTTGGTTTCTATGTAAGTTAACGTTAATAAAGCAAAGAATTAAAAAAAAAAAAAATTTACCATACATTTGAATTTTAGCGAAATGAACAGTAAAGCCTGTAACATATTTACCTCACATACTCACTAGCTGCCACAAATCTGTTTCACTGGAATGACATGGGTTGAATTCAAGGAATTGTTTTTGTAACAATTTGAAGGCAACGGAACTCCAGCTAATGTTCTCAACGGTAGTCCAAAAGCGGCCAGTGCCTTTCTCTGTATGGAAGTCGATTAATAACGGCACTCATGGCAAAATAAAAGTCAATGACTAATGAACAAATTGCTGTGTCTGTTGTTCTGGCGCATGCTTCCCATATCGATACTAAACTATAACGTACGGTTTATACAACCAACATCGGAACACGTAAAGAATTGCAAAATGAGCTGCAGGCATTTGCTTTTGCTAATAGGAAAGAGCGTCCTGTTGAGGAAAATTTTGCAGGCAAGAGACAGCATATGCGTGCACCCGTTAAATGTCACTTCTGCGGAAAAATGGATCACAAATTCCGACTGCCGTTTGAGGAAAAAAAATGTTGAACCTCAGCAAGGATCAAACCCAAATTCCAGCCGTCCATCCGACGCAAGGTGTGTAGTAATTACTTGTTTCAAGTGTGGAGCTCCTGGACATCTTGCATCGGCTTGTACCGGACGACAGGAATCAGCCTCTCAAGACAATGGATTTGATACGTGTAAACTTGTGTCATGTGGCCAACCCAATTGGTGCTCTGATTTCATCCGGTGAGTCGTATCCATTTTACTTTTATTCAGGAGCCGATAGCTTACTTATAAAGAAATCTGTGTCTCATCGACTTTCGGGCACACGCATTAATAATGTTGTAGTTTTAAAGGGTATTGCAGATAATACAGTAACAAGCACTTTACAAATTTTGTAATTTTTTTCTTAACAGTTACATTAATTATGATATTATAATTGGCCATGAAATTTTAACTCAGAATTTTGGTGTTAAGATAACAATTAATACGTTCGAGCTATATAAAACAAAATCTGTGTGTACCCTTTCTGCTTCGAGTAATCGTGCCTGTCTTGCCAATATTGATACCGATCTGTGTGGTGTGGATAAGTCAAGTTTGTTAAAAACTTTGAATGAATTTTCAAACGCATTTATAGACGGGTTTCCAAAAAGCCGAGTCACAACTGGTGAGTTGGAAATACGCTTGATTGATCCTAATAAGACTGTGCAAAGGTGACCATATAGGCTTAGTATCGAGGAAAAGGAAATTGTAAGAGACAAAATTAGGGAATTGTTGGTGTCAAATATTATCCGCCCTAGATGTTCCCCGTTTGCCAGCCCAATGCTACTCGTTAAAAAGAAAAATGGTTCAGATAGACTTTGCGTGGATTACAGCGAATTAAATGCAAATACTGCATCTGAAAAATTTCTCTTACTACTAATTAATCAAATCTCTAGGTTATGTGGCTCAAAGTACTTTTCGTGTTTGAATATGTCAAGCGGCTTCCACCAAATTCCTATTCACCCAAATTAAATTGAGCGAACAGCATTTGTTACCCCAGAGGGCCATTTTGAGTTTTTAACCACGGGATGAAAAACGCACACTCTGTGTTCCAACGTGCGGTAATGAAAGCGTTAGGTGTCCTTGCCCATTCTTATATTGTCGTATATATGGATGATATGGATGGTATATGATTATTTCACAAACAAAAGAAGAAGCATTTGCGAGATTGCAGACTGTACCGCAAACTTTATCCCAGGCTGGTTTCTCATTCAACTTTGCTGAATGTTCTTTCTTAAAATCAAGTGTTGAGTATGTTGGGTTTCAAGTTAAGGATGGTGAAACTCGACCCAATCCACGTAAAATACACGCGTTGCGTAACTTACCCCTCCACATTCTGTTACCCAAGCAAGGCAATTCATAGGTCTAGCGTCATATTTTCGGCAATTTGTACCCAAGTTCTCTGAAATAATGAAATCTGTAAAAATAAAATATTCCAGTGGAAATCCGAACATGAGCAAATACGACAATCAGTTATAAAAACGCTGTCAGATGAGCCTGTACTTGTCATAATCAGTCCCCAGTATCCTATAGAACTGCATACTGATGCCAGTATGGATGGTTATGGATCGATTCTTCTCCATAAAATCGACAATAAGCCTCGTGTCATCGACTACTTTAGTAAGCAAACATCCTCTACTGATCGATCAAACAAGAAATACAAGTAATAAAATTGACCTCTCACCAAGAGTTCGTCAGTGGTAGGCATACATGCACTCGTTTTATTTTGATATTCAGTATAGACCAAAATGGCTCACGTTGATTTTCTCACGTAATCCGATACCGACTGAAACGGTTGCCCATGTTCATACAAGACCAGAAATTAAGCGTGTTCTATTGGCTGAAATAACAGACCACTGGCTCCTTGCCGAGCAACAAAAAGATTCACAGACGTCGTCAATTATTTAAAAAATTCAAAACAATGACAAAAACTTACGAATTACGCTCAAAAATGTTTTTTCGTAAAATCCAAAGAAACGGAAAAACTAGGTGTCTCCCAGTTGTCCCTAGATCCTTTACTGAAACGAGTTTTAGTGAGTTTTGTTCAATGCTAAAAATAGAATTACACTTGATAGCAACAGGCGCCAATCGTGCAAACGGGCAGGTAGAACGCGTTATGAGTTTCTTAAAACCGTGGTCGAAATTAGTCAACGATCATGGCAAGATGCCTTAGGTGAAATACTATTAGCCATAAATTGTATAATAAACCGAATTACTAAATCTAGTCCTCTAAAATTACTAATTGGAAAAGAGGCAAGACCATTTAATATGTTACCTATAATTGAAGACGATAATAAGGTTGATGTAAGTTTCGTGAGGAAAATGGCGAAAGAAAACATAAGTAAGAATGCTTTATATGTCAAAGTATGGTTCGACAATAATAAAGCTAAATTTAATAGATTTGAAATTGGCGAATATGTTTTGCTTAAAAACGAGGAGAGACATCAGACAAAGTTAGATCAAAAGTTTATGTCCTGGTGGCAGAGACACTTGAAGGAGATCGATATGTTTTAAAGTCCTTAGTAAATAAGCGAATTTATAAGTACTCTCATGAAGCTCTGAGAAGTATGCCCAAAGAAGAGACTCCCTAGGAATTGAACATGTGTGATGAGAATGACAACGTTGAAAGAGACGTTCCAGATACATTGATGGATTTCAATGAAAATGAAGACGTTGAAGGAGACGTCAAAGATGAGTTGGTAGATTTCAACTAGAAAAAGACATTGATGGATTTCAATGCGATATTTCAGACATCAAACCCTTGGGTCGAGCCGTAGTGTAGAGTTGCCAGCGCCCAGGGTACACAAGTTAATGTGTTGACTTGTTTGTTGCCTGGTGGCTATCAATGCGGTAAGAGTCTGAATTGGTGAATGTCCTGGATACGTGATACCTATGGATACCTAGAGAATTTAAAGAAAAAAATATTTATAAAAAAAATTCGAAACTAAAATATGGATTAATTTAACCTGCTGGTTTGATGATCTTTTCAGATTAAACTTGACATAATCTGGTATGTTGTTTAAAAGATCTGTGTAACACATGAGGACGTGTGATAGTCAGGAAGGCCTTGTCGGATCGTTATTGATTATTTGGAATTTTTTTGTTTTATTAATTACCATTACTATCATTTAAGTAAGATCTGTAATGAAATGTATCATCACTAACAAAAATAAGCCACAAACTAGAAAGGCAGGGCTATAGTCTGGCGTAACCGACTATAGCTATAATATTCTGTATTCATTACATGTAATGAAATCTCATGAAAAAAAAATTTTTTTTTTTGTAAAAACTATTTTTTGGCCGATCGTTTCTTTTTTTTTTTTTTATTATTGATTAGGTGTTAATCAGCATATCATATTGTGCTATGAGACACCTGGTGTAGTTGTAAATCGCCAGTTTTTGAACGTGTTTACCAAAAAGTGTTTCTAGGATTAAACATAATTAACATAAAATAGCAATAACAAGGGCCGAAGCCAGATTCTAGAATAGATGTCCAAATTGACGTCGTTTGAGTCTCAGATGAGGTATAAACAGACGAGAGGGACAGTGTTTTCTTTATGTTTATTGTTCTCTTTTGTCCTCTTGCTATTTGTGTCTTCTGTCTAAAACAAACACGTGGTTTTGCAAGCCCTGCAAATTTGTCTGCTTTGGGTAGTCTCGGCACGACAATTCGTTAGAAATATGATGTGTAACTGAGTGGCGCCAGGAAGACGCGAATCAATTCTGTGTGTGGTATTGTGAATTTCAAGTCAGTCAGAAATTGAAGCTGCAATCGCGAAGTCATAAAATAAGAATGTCAGTGCCGAGAAAACGTAAGGCATTCGCCGAGAGAAGAGAAGCTCAAGAGCGAGTGGATTTAGAGTCTACTAATCAAACATATACAATTTTTAATCTCCTATGAAAATTCCACTACGGACGCTTCACTCTTCACAAGTGAGCTTAGCGCTCATGGGTTTGTGCCTTTTATATTGCCATATGCAAATAAATTTACTACAAAATTCAATACCGTAAGCGTCAAAAAAGCAATCAAACCATTTCCTAAAAAATAAACCATATATAAACATAAAGGGGAACGAGATACTTCAATAACATTGCAACATAAGCAAAAATAACTTACTTAACTGAGTGTTCGCAAGCAACTCAATGCAGAAGCTGTGTGTCCGTGCCGTTATGCAGATGAGCACGAGATCAAAACCATAGAAAACTAAAAAAGACCCATAATTAGCAGCAAGTGCATTGTTTATGCTTTTACAAGATGAGTTCGAAAGTAAACAGGACTTTTTGAATCTAGCGCCCTCTAGTGGCGCCATCTATATGTCAACTGGTGCGTTAGAATCTGCTATCGTTTATCGACTTCCAGTAAAAATTTCATGACATTTCATCTATTGGAAGTGAGGTTATTGCGTTTTAAGTGTCAGTATGTTTTTATCATCGGTGCGAAAATGAGCTTCGAACAAAGAGCCAACATAAAATTTTGTTTTAAAATTGGTAAAACTTTTACCGAAACGTTTCAATTGATGAAACAAGTTTATGGCGATGATTGCCTATCCCGTAGCAGAGTGCACGAGTGGTTTCAACGTTTTCAAAGTGGTCGTGAGGACATAAATGACGATGAACATGTGGGCCAACCAAAATCCGTGATCACCGAAAATTCCATCGAAACTGTGCGTGAATTCATAAAAAATCAGCCGAAATCATCATTGAAATTCATGGAAATAGAATTGAACATCTCCAAAACATCGATTTATCGCATTTTGACCGAACATTTGGGCTTACAAAAGGTGTGTGCACGGTTTGTTCCGCACAAATTGACTGACGTCCAAAAATTGCTCAGAATTCAACATTCGAAGGACATCATTAAAGAGGCAAAAAAAGACCCGGACTTCCTTTACAAGATTGTGACTGGAGACGAAACGTGGTGTTTTCAATATGATCCCGAAACGAAACGCCAGAGTGCTGAATGGAAGGCGCCGGACGAGCCGAAACCCAAAAAATCGCGCCTGGAGAAGTCAAAAGTGAAGACAATGCTGATTTGTTTTTATGATTCCAAGGGTATTGTCCACAAAGAATTTGTTCCACCCGGCCAAAACGTTAATGCGGTATTCTACCTTGGAGTTTTGAAGCGTTTGGTGCGCCGTATTCGACGTGTTCGGCCCGAATATCGCGAAGATGGAAGTTGGCGTTTGTTGCACGATAATGCGCCGTCTCATCGATCGACGCTTGTGTCCGACTATTTGACCAAAAATCACATTTTAACCATCAACCACTCCCCGTATTCACCTGATATGGCACCGTGCGACTTCTACCTTTTCGGAAAAATGCATTTGCCGATGAAAGGAAAGCGTTATGCAGACGTAGAGGCCATTCAAAAGGCTTGCACCGGCATACTGGCGGCCATACCGGGCAACGAGCTAAAACACTCGTTCGACATGCTTTTGGACCGTGCAAAACGCTGTATTAAAGCAGAAGGAGACTATTTTGAATAAAATAAATTGATTTTGCCGAAAAAACTATTTATTCTGTCTTTTTTTTAAAAGTCCTGTTTACTTTGGAACTCACTTTGCATAGACCTTAGTCCGTCCGGCCATTCGTTGCATAAGTGCGTAGATGACCAAAACCATAAAAAACAAAAAAAACCCATAATTAGCCACAAGTGCGTCGGTTCTACATTTCCAATGAAAAAAAAAACCAAAAGTGTATGTGTGTGACCTTCTTGTGCTCACACAAAAAATTAGAAAAACACAAATAACGAATTGTACACGCTATTCAATATTGTGCGAAGGACACAAAAACAAAATTCACGCCATTTTTCATTGCTAGTGAATTGAGACAAGGTTTTTGTTTGAATTGAGATAATGGGTTGGATCAATCACTCTTGCTAAAAATTTACTCCAACTCAGCGACCAGCCGCAACTTATTCGCTCAAGTTGCATACATGAAACGAAAATTTTGGTTTTATTCACTCATCAGACGCAATATTTTATTTTCATGTTTGTTCATTCACTTCATAGCTTTGTTTATGATTTACGGGTCTACTTTGGTGTAGTCATGTGGAATATCGTATCAATGCGCGTAATAATGATAAAATAGTTTTTATTAGAACGGTTGTTAATTGGTTTCAGTTTGTTTGAGGGTAACAATTTTATTTGCTCTTCGTTGCGTGTTACACTTTTCTTGTTTAGACTTGAAACGAATATAGAATAGAAATTCGGAGCCTATTTATACTCGAATGCCGATTAATGGATGTGAGTAGACTGTGTCAAATATGTCAATACTCGGATGCCGATTGACGGATGTGAGTAGGCTGTGTCAAGTATTTGTTGAGCGCGTGAACGAGACAATCATATTACATTGTGAAAGTAGTTTTATTTCACTTCTAGGATTATACTGCCGCTATTGTCACAGAAAAGTTACAAATTTGTGACAGTTAAAAATATTGTACCGAATGGTATTTTCACACAAGCAGTCACAGCATGAAAGTTTAACTTTGGTGTAGTCACAAAAAAAGTTAAAAATTTGTGACAGTTACGAAATTTGTACCGAATGGAATTTTCACACAATCAGGCACAACATGAAAGTTTAAGCAGTGAATATGTATACTAAGAAAGCGCATCTCATACAAACGGCATATGCAACTTCCACCGAAAAAGAAAAACGCAACAACCAATGTAAGCATTCGGCTAGCTCAACAACTACGATCAAAACTAAACTCAAAATGTCAGCAAGAGCTGCACCACGTGCTCTTCTCTTGATGACACATTGAACGACTCATGATATCATAAATTAGTATTCCATAAAAAAATATTCAACGGTGACATGCGTCTTCTTATTATACAAATTCTCTGCTTGTGACATGCTTCTTACCTGGTTTTTCGTTCGGTACAAGAATAGTGACGAAAGTTATAAAAAGAACTTGTTTTTGGGGGCGAAAATACATATCGGTACAAAATAGATCATTATGGATTTTTCAGCACTATGACTGCACAAAAATATACCCGTTAATCATGATTTTGAGTTTTGCGTTTTATTTAATTTGTGTATGTGTACTTTGTGTTTTATTCATTCAGGGTGATATGATTTTTATTCAATCTGAATGAACTGAACAAAGATCAGTCGAGTTGATTGTATGATACATACGCCATATTGTTGTTGTTTTGTGAATACTTCACATTTCCATATTTATTTGGACGATCGAAATGATAGATGATGCACAAATATTGCGAAAATATATTATCGATTTTTTTTTAAAATATTTCTTTTATTCATTTTCAAATTTTTTTGTAACAAAAACAAAATGTAACAAGGAAAAACAATTCAGGTAAAAAAATTTATCCCTTAAATTAAACTTAAAAAAATTGTTAAAAGGAACAAAAATTCAGATAATTTGATATTACCTTAAAACTAAACTCAAAAACAATGTTGAAATAAACACAAATTAGGTGTTTCAATATCTGCAACATCTATTTCAATTTCCATTTTAAAACTGAATTATAATAATACTATATTATAATTATTCAACATAACTGAATGTACAATTAGTTTTATTCATTTCAAGAGAATTTTCATTCACTCACATTCTCTCCTAACCAAAATTTTAATCATTCCATTTCTTGCAACTGAATGTTCATTTCGCTCACAAGTCGCTAATGTTCACTCTTTTTTACTGAGTGAAAAACATGAGTCGTAAAAAATCATAGTCAATGAATGACCATACATAAAAAATCCATACACAATGCACTTTTTTATTGCTTACATTCATCTAAAGAAATGCCGACATACAGTCTGTCGAAAATTACTTTGCACACTGAAAAATAATGCTCGCATGAGCTTTCCTAGCTCTGGTTCCTTTAGCATTCATCGGTTTAGACCATAGCTGTCGTCCAATCGCTGAAGAAAGGGTGTGCTCAGGATCGCACTGTGTTCGGTAAAATTGATCGTTGATGGGCTAATTACCCCTGGCACCTTTTTTGGCAAGCCGTTGTGGTTCAGAATTCAGAGCCGTTGATGTAGGCCGCATGCTCGTAGGTGACCAGGAACGTACCGATCAATATGCCGTCATGTCCTTCGTCAATAGCCGGCAGATGGCTAGACCGAGAGTTACAGAGGGCCGTTCTGCCTGAATGCAATTGCATGGCGCATATGCTGTTCGACGCTTTTCTGCAGAACGTGTGGAACACAGTTGTGCTACAATGATGTCCTCTAGGTGCAATGTGACGTCATGGTGCGCTACAGGGTGGATAGCTATTTTCTTACATGTTAGCTTAACTCTAGGGAATTTAATTCCAAAATGCATTATGTTGTCATCTAAGACTATCTTAATAACAGCTACTTCCATAAGCTTACTGGTACTTAAACCTGTGGCTTGCGCACTTAATACGGTTTCTAGACCAATGGTGTCTAAACTTAGTGGGTTTTTTTTTTTTTTTTATTCATTAGGCGTTAATCAGCTTATCATATTGTGCTATGAGACACGTGGTGTAGTTGTAAATCGCCAGTTTTTGAGCGTGTTTAACAAAAAGGGTTTCTAGGTTAAAACATAATTAATATTAAATAACAATAACAAGGGCCTAAACCAGACTCTAGAATAGATGTCCAGTAGGGACTGAGGTGGCGAGGGGTCTGGCCAGCCGGTTCTTATGGTTTAACAAACGGTCATTGTATCTGCTGGAGAAAAAGCAGTCTTGGTCCTGTAGCTAGATTAAGGACTCGGTGCAGGTTAGAGTCGCGAATATACCAGTCGCAGTCAGTGATTAGGCGCAAGGCTTTATTCTGCATGGTCTGAAGCCGTTTGCGGTTCGTTGCTGCTGCGATACCCCAGATTTGGAGACCGTACCACCAAGTAGGCGCAGCCACCTATTGGTAGATTGTTCGCTTGTTGCGAAGTGGGAGTTTGCTTCTGCTGTTGAGGAGCCAGTGTAGCTTCTTAAGTTTGGAACGGCAGGTACCAACAGCCGCGGCGATGTGCTCTCTGAATGTGAGCCTTCTATCGAGGACGAGTCCAAATTATTTCGCCTTGTGGTCTTGTCGCATGGCAGCACCGCCTAGATGGATGGCCGGCAGATTTTTGCGTCTTAGAGTGAAACAGACATTTGTGCATTCTTCGGCGTTGAGCTTTATACTCCATCTGTTCGCCCAAGTTTCGAAAGCGGTGAGATACTCCTGAAGTCCGTCATCAGCCTCGTATTCGCAACTTGCGGAGTAGAAGACGCTTACGTCGTCAACGTAAGATGTACAGCGATGACCATCCCTTCGCCGTCAGATGATGGGAGGCCCAGTGTGAACAGGTTATATAGAGTGTGTCCAGTACACTGCCTTGAAGCACTCCGGCTTAAACTGGTTGTGTAGCGGATATGCAGTCGCGCACTTTGACATAAAATTTACGCCCATCAAGATAGGAACGCAGTATCAGGAAGTATCGAGCCGGGAGAGCTTTTTTGATCTTAGCCAAAAGGCCCATATGCCAAACTCGGACAAAGGCTTGCTGGAAATCGATGAGGATCGCATTACTGTATTCTTTGGAGTCGAAAGAGCCTAGGATGTGGTTTACCACTCGGTGAAGCTGCTCTATAGTGCCATGACCAGATCTGAACCCAAATTGGTGATCCGGAAGAGTATTCCGCGTGTCAGAGATACCACAAATCCGGGCGGCGATCAGTCTTTCCCATACTTTCTTTCCCATAGATCGAAGGCAGGAGATTGATCGGCCGGTACGATATTGGGTCGTAGTCCGGCTTGCCAGGTTTATGGATCATGATCACAATAGCCAACTTCCATTGAGACGGATAGTGTTGCACTCTTATTATGGCGTTAAATATCATCTCCAGAAAAAGAAGCGCTCTCGTTGGCAGTGCCTTGATTGTGTTGTTGCAAATCCTATCATGGCCGGAGGCCTTGTTTCTTTTAAGGCGCCGGATGACACTATCCACCTCCTCAAGGGTGATAGGGGCGATAGGGAGGTCCATTTGTAGCGGTGTAGTCAAGCGGTCCTCTGTTTCAGTAACCTCGTTTGTAGGCGCAGTAATGGTGGGCCTGAATCGCTCGGCTAGGTGCGTGGCAAAGGTATTGGCCTGTTCGTCATCTCAGCGACACCAGCTACCATTTGCGGACAGAATGGGGGCGTGCCGAACAGCTTGACGAGTAATTCTTCTGGTAGGTTTCCATAGGCAGAAAGTATATTTTTGGTATCCATGTTTTCTAACAAATGGTCGAAGAAGTTGGCGCGTTGTACCTTGAGCGCTTCGTTGAGCTGTTCAGCGGCCCTGCGCCATTCAAGCTTGTCCTGTGGATATTGGCTGCTCATGAAAATCTTTCGGAGGTGACGCTTCCTTGAGAGGAGGATACTTAGTTCGTTTGTTAGTCCTCTTGAGCCGCCAGTCATACGTGAAGGTCTGGAATGGATTGAGCGGACCTCCGCGGCTGCGCTATGGATTTTACTAGTAAAAAATTCTAGGGCGAAATCGATATCCTGGGCTATGGTGATTTCCATGTTCGGATGGATGGCGATATTAGTATCACAGCTGATTAACCTCTCGACTGTTGGAAAAGTCACGGCGGTCGTGTCAAGCTCCACGATTAGGTGCAGGTGGTTCGAGCTTAGGTCCGCACACTCCCGGATGTTGATTTTTACGTAGCGGATACCCTTATATAAAGCAAAGTCGATGCAGCTGGGCAAGTTGTTGATGCGAAATGGGTACCTAGTAAGGGGCGCCGGTGGCTAGTATGTTGATTTTGGATGAAAGAGTGTAGCCGACCAAATTCAATCCTCTTGTGTTTCCTCTCATAGCGCCGCACTGTACAGCTAAAGTTACCCATTAACGTGGTTCGCCACTAACCAGTTGAACGCTGTGGGCAGTAGATTTCGCCAAGTTAAATTTCCCCTAGATCAGTGTAGACGGTTGCACGGACGACCTGGACTTTTTCGGTGCATACAGGCGTAGTTGAGGCTATTTCTGATGATGATGGCTGACCCACATTTAGCGAAAGTTCCGGCTGGGTGGTGAAGGGAGTAAGAGGAGAACCCATGGAGTTTTGGCATTCTGTCACTTTTTAGCCGAGTCTCACTCAACAGTAGAATGTCGATGTTGTAGCTCTGTAAAAAGCATTCAAGCTCATGCAACTTGTTGGAGACGCCATTGGTAGGGGAGTCATGTCGAGGAGGATTGCGCGATGAGCAGGGCCAGCATTTGATTCTTCATTTGCAGCATTTGTGACTGCATTTCTGCGAATTTCTCGAATATCTTGTTTAGTGAAGTAATGGAGAGTATAAGGCAGTCAAGTTTCTCCTCAGTACCAGTGTCATTTGATTTCCAATGAGCGAATTGAGCTGCTTCTGCGTAAGATAACTGTAGAGGCGCCCCGGAATGTGTTGGGGCGTTATGAGCGGTGAAGAGTGGCTGTCCTTTCGGAGCGCGCTGTGCTTTAGGTTCTACCCGAGCTGCATCCCTCGTAGTTAGCTCAGGTGGCAGGAACCACCCTAGAACTGTCGCAGTCTTTATTAGCATGGTTCATACCGCATTTGGCGCATGTGAACTATTTGCGGCAATATCGTTCCGTATGGCCGTATAGTTGGCAACGATGGCATTAGGTGAATACCGATGCCTTCCTTATGGGCTCAATTCCAACGCGTCGCCTACATAACAACGTAATGGTGTGTACTTGTTTGTTGTTTTTTGCCGGCTTCAGGTTTATGAAAAGCAGGTTCATTTGTTCACCTGTGGTACGGTTTTTGGGGTTAAACATGTGGACCACGTCATGCCCAAGCTTGCTTAGGTGGCTGGTGATTTCTTTACTGGGAGAAGAGTGGTGAGCCCCTTCGATAACCACCCGATACGGGTTATCCTCATTCAGTTGGTATCTGTGGTATTCCACTTTCAGTTCGTCCAATTTGCGCGTAGTCCTTTGCATACAGCCGTACGACTCCACCCTTTGAGGATCTGATTTATAATTTGTCCGGGTCTAGTTCCTTTGCTTGTTCCAGATCGCTCCACAGTTCTGGTAGACTCACGATATCCGACAGAACTATTGGCGGTGGTTTTTGCAGTGCCTTTTGCGCAACGCTTTCCTTGTTCTATCTATCAGCGGCAACGGCCGTACTTGTGGGCGGTTGTTGAGAATCAGGTGGTATAGGAATGGAACTTACGTCTAGGTCCATTTCGTCGTTTGCAGCGCTTGCGAGAACTGCGAATCTATTTGTGTATGCACTGCTTGATAGTTCATTGGTATTAATCGCCGTTTGAGCTGCCCACAGGGGATAACGGTAGTTTACTTTTGCGTTTTTTGATTTGAAACCGCTAGAGGACAGAGCTAGACGCATTGTCAGTATCTTTGTTGTTGTTATTGTCGCCGGCAACATTGATCGAATTCAGAGCAGCATTGGAGGTTCTTGCATTTTGAGCACAGGCAGTGCTAAGTGCGTTTTCATTAGTCGATTGTTGATTGTTTTGGCGATTTTGGCTATTGTCGCCGGCGACTGAAAGCATGAAAATGCGTGTTTTTCTTAAATTATCTTCTTGATTTTTTAAATAGCTTTTGGAGTGGTTTTGTTTTGTTTTTTTTTTTCTTATCATTGCCCACCGATTTCTCGGTAATTGATTGTTTGTTGGATTTTTTTTATTTCTTTTGTTTTCCCTTATTTTAATTTATCACAGTTTGAAGTTAGGAGAAAAGTACGAAGAAAAAAAAACTGAGTCTAAAAACAACCTTGTTTTCGTTCCCTTTTGCACCAATTCGCTGTGTACTGTACTAGTCGTGCTTAGTTTGCGTTCCGCTGTTTTTATTTAGTTACTAGATAATAACTTGTGTTTTTATTACTAAATTGTGCGTTATCAATAGTGCATTTCTCATAATTATCGGTGGTGGCATTAGAATTATTCGGCGCTCTCTGGTGAAATCATTTTATAAAAATTAAATTTCTTTGTGATTAATTTTGTAGTTTTGGTGCCTTGCATTGTTTTGTTTTTGTAAACAAATAGCGAACACCTGTTTTTTGCGTGACTATAGTGTAATTGTTGCATAGTGAGTGACTGTTTTACTTTTTTCATTCAGACTTTCACTTTCCTTTTTTAGTACTTTCTTCAGCTTTATTAAATTTTAATTGCATACTTTTTGGCTTCTGCTTCCTATCTAATCCTTAATTTTGAATATTTTAAAATTTTTTCTAATTCATTTCTTCCTTCTGTAATCATGGCTTGTTGTTACGCGAAGTGTAAAAAATTACTTGATGATGCTAGCGTTTCTGTATCGTGTTGGATTTGCGATAACCATGCACATGTCGCTTGTGCTGACTTGAATGGTCGAATCGTGGACAGCATTGCCAAAAATAATGGCTTGCGCTGGTCGTGTCCTGAGTGCCGCCCTTCGGAGATTAATTTTTCCAAATTTGTTATGAAATCCCGCAATGCCTTTTAGGAGTTAGTAAAGGATTATAAACGGCTAGGTGAAAAGCTAGAAGATTATGAAAAATCTTTTGAGGAGTACAAATGTTCTGATTTGTCTCCTAAACGGAAGAAGACCAAATCTTCTAAAACAAAATTACCCCCTACAATTGTTATTAATGCAGATGACAGCTTAAATACTCCTGGTTGCTCAAATAAAAATAGCGACCAGGTGTATTCAACTCCTATGTCAGTTTCTCCTCCAGTTTCTTTTGCTGTAGCATTTAATACAGGTGTTTCTAACCCTGCTATTGTGCCAACTATACAGCCTTCAGTCAAAATTTCACCTAAGCCCTTAGTTGTCGTTCCTGTCACTAAGGCTGTCTTTGTCTCCCGGTTGGCCATTGACACTACGGAATGTGATGTTAATTATTACATAGTTTCTAAATGTCCATCTATCTCTAATACTATTATAAATAAATTTAAGTTTGCGCATTAGCTATCTATTTCTTCGTTTAAAATTATAGTTCTGGGCGATTATTTCGCGGAATTGCTTAAACCCGACTTTTGGCCTAGTAATTGTATTGTGCATGAATATGATTACAACGATCGGAAAAAAGCTCCACCTATTGTAGCTAATTTAGTCCCGGTACAAAAAAATTCAAATAGTTTTTATTCTGACCCAAGTAATGGGGCCTCTTACCCGATTAATTGCCCTGTTATTGATGAAAGAATACTTCTGTCTTATTTATTGTCTATTGAACCAACTTTTTCTGTTGGCCCGGATGGTATTCCTGCATGTGTTTTAAAGTACTGTGCTAGCGCTTTACTTCTTCCTCTTCGTAAGTTGTTCAATTTATCGCTTACGACCTTTTCTTTTCCTATTGTATGGAAAGAATCCTACATTTTGCCTCTTCATAAAAAAGGTAGTAAAAGGGATATTTCAAACTACCGAGGTATTGCTAAGCTATGCGCAATACCAAAGTTGCTGGAACATATAATTACCGACCAGCTTCAGCATTATATTATTCCGAATTTGAGTATATCTCAACATGGCTTCTGTAAAAAACGCTCAACAGTTACCAATCTTTTGGAGTTCACTTCACTTGTTTCCAGTGGATTTGCCCGTTGTTGTCAGACAGATGTTATTTATAAAGATTTCAGTAAAGCATTTGATAGTGTTTGCCATTAGTTGCATCTTACCAAATTAGATAGATTTGGCTTTTGCCTAAACTTGTAAGGTGGATTGATAGCTATTTAAGAGGTAGGTCCCAAAAAGTTTTATTTAATGGCTGTGTTTCTAAAAATATTAATGTCCATTCTGGTGTCCCTCAGGGCAGCTTTGGACTTAGGTCCTTTGCTTTTTAATATTTTCATAAATGACCTTCCATCGGTTATTAAGCATTCTCATGTGCTTATGTTTGCTGATGATGTAAAACTTTGTTTTACTCTAGATTCCTTTCTTCATCAGAATTTTCTTCAAGAAGACCTCGATCAACTTTCAAAGTGGTGTAAGTTTAACTTTCTATACCTTAATTGTGAAAAGTGTAAAGTAATGTCTTTCACTCGTAGCAAACCTAGGTTATTCCTACTCCTTAAACGGTTCTACTTTAGCATGTGTTTATGAATTTAACGACTTAGGTGTTTTGATGAGCCCGAAACTTAACTTTAGATTTCACATTCTCATGACCACTAATAAAGCTAGAGGTGTTCTTGGCTTTATTAAGAGACGGTCTAAAGAATTTAATGATCCGTATACCACCAAACAGCTTTTCATTTCTTTGGTTCGTCCGATTTTAGAATATGCTTCATGTGTTTGGAATCCCCAACTCACAACATATTCTGACCGAATTGAATCTGTTCAAAAACAATTTTTGCTTTTTGCGTTGCGTGGATTAAACTGGAATTCTGCAATTCGTCTCCCTTCATATCATTGCCGCCTTAAATTGATTAATCTTCCTACCTTAGCTAGTCGGGGTCCCGGTTGGGTATTCTTTTTCTTCATAACCTGATAAACGGCAATGTCAATTCTCCGTATCTTCTTGGGAAAATAAATTTTAACGTGCCCCGTTCACGCTTGCCCAAGCCAACACTGCACGATCATCTTTCCTATTGCATGATCCCTTTTATGTTATGTGTTTGGCTTATAACTCTAACTATCATTTATTTTCTAACATAGCCTCTTCCTACACTTTAAAATCTTTTCTTACTTGTAGTTTTAATGAAATTACATAGAATTAGATACTTATTTTAATTTAGACTACTAATAGCCGTATTAATTTTAATTTAGTTTGTTTAATTTTTGTAATTAGTGTTTTTTAATCTATAAGTAAATATTTGTTAAGTAGATAAAGCAGCTGTTGACCATTTGGTCGTAGCTGTGGAACAGCCACTAGGTCTGGTTTCGTAAGTCCTCTTGCTTGGTAGTGCGCTACCACAACGTCTGCGAAAAAAAAAAAAAAAAATTCCGTAAAGTATGCTTTTTGCTTTGTGCTTTTCTTGGAATTTTTCAATAAGTTGCTTATGAATTTTGACTTTGTGCAAATTATGTTGTAAAGCCGATCGCTGGATTAAGTTGATGGGCCGATCGCTGATAAGTTCGATAACATTCACCGTTGATGGTCGCTGGCACTGCTAAATAGAGTAGCTATTTGTAGCTGGCAGGCTGACTCTGCGTTGATCAAAACAATTGGATTTATAACAATAATCGTAGACACACTTTGCATTAGTTGCTTTGATTATTTTATTTCGATGAACAATGAACAGATATTTTATGGCCTATAGGCACGGAGTTTATTACTTAAATAGTTTGCAGGTACTCAGCTCAAACTCTTGCATAAAACTAAACTAACTTATAATTCGAACCTAACTTTAAACTTCGCCCCGCATATGCCGCGTCGTTGCTGTGGCGGCAAAGTGTCGACCTGCAATGTGCAGTCACAACCATATGGACCACACACGACAAACTCCGACCGACGTTATCGACAAACTCTTGTAGCGTTGATGGACGATGGCAACGCACTCGAGTTTGCACTGTGACCATCAAAAGTACCGTACGAAGACGGCACTTGACTCAGCGCCGCTACCCAGTGACCCATTGCTTAAGCAACGGAACTTAGTGTTAACTTCCCCCCTTCTTGAGTCGAAGCCGTCCTCGGCTTCGCCAAGGTTGCTCAATGTTCGCATGAGCTTTCCTAGCTCTGGTTCCTTTAGCGACGTCTCATGAGCATTCATCGGTTTAAAATTTATCGTCGATGAGTTAACTACCCCTGGTACCTTTTTCGGCAAGCCGATGTGGTTCACAATTTCGGAGTCGTTGATGTACGTCGCATGCTCGTGGGTGACCAGGAACGTACCGATCAATATGCCGTCATCTCTTTCGTCAATACCCGGCAGATGACTAGACCGAGAGTTACAGAGGGCCGTTTCGCCTGAATGCAATTGCATGGTGCATGTTCTGTTCTACGCTTTTCTGCAGAACGTTTGGAACACAGTTGTGCCACAATGTGACGCCATGGTGCGCCACTGGGTGGATAGCTATTTTCTTACATGTTAGCTTAACTCTAGGGAATTTAATTCCAAAATGCATTATATAGTCATCCAAGACTATCTTAATAACAGCTACTTCCATAATCTTACTGGTACTTATACCTGTGGCTTGCGCACTTAAAACGGTTTCTAGATCAATGGTGTCTAAACTTAGTGGGTTTTTTTTTTTTTTTTTTTTTATTCATTAGGTGTTAATCAGCATATCCTATTGTGCTATGAGACATGTGGTGTAGTTGATAATCGCCAGTTTTTGAGCGTGTTTAACAAAAAGAGTTTCTAGGTTAAAACATAATTAATATTAAATAACAATAACAAGGGCCTAAACCAGACTCTAGAATAGATGTTCAAAGTGACGTCGTTTGAGTCACCTTATAGGGGCTGAGGTGGTGAGGAGTCTGGCTTGCCAGTTCTTATGGTTTAACAAACGGTCATTGTATCTGCCTGAGAAAAAGCAGTCTTGGTCCTGTAGCTAGATTAAGGACTCGGTGCAGGTTAGAGCCGCGAATATACCAGTCGCAGTCAGTGATTAGGCGCAAGGCTTTATTCTGCATGGTCTGAAGCCGTTTGCGGTTCGTTGCTGCTGCGATACCCCAGATTTGGAGACCGTACCGCCAAGTAGGCGCAGCCACCTATTGGTAGATTGTTCGCTTGTTGCGAAGAGGGAGTTTGCTTCTGCTGTTGAGGAGCCAGTGTAGCTTCTTAAGTTTGGAACGGCAGGTACCAACAGCCGCGGCGACGTGCTCTCTGAATGTGAGCCTTCTATCGAGGACGAGTCCAAAGTATTACGCCTTGTGGTCTTGTCGCATGGCAGCACCGCCTAGATGGATGGCCGGCAGATTTTTTGCGTCTTAGAGTGAAACAGACATTTGTGCATTCTTCGGCGTTGAGCTTTAAACTCCATCTGTTCGCACAAGTTTCGAAAGCGGTGAGATACTCCTGGAGTCCGTCAGCAGCCTCGTATTCGCAACTTGCGGAGTAGAAGACGCTTACGTCGTCAGCGTAAGATGTACAGCAATGCCCATCCCTTCGCCGTCAGGTGATGGGAGGCCCAGTGTGAACAGTTTATATAGAATGTGTCCAGTACACTGCCTTGAAGCACTCCGGCTTAAACTGGTTGTGTAGCGGATATGCAGTCGCGCACTTTGACATAAAATTTACGCCCATCAAGGTAGGAACGCGGTAACAGAAAGTATAGAGCCGGGAGAGCTTCTTTGATCTTAGCCAAAAGGCCCATATGCCAAACTCGGACAAAGGCTTGCTGGAAATCGATGAGGATCGCATTACTGTATTCTTTGGAGTCGAAAGAGCCAAGGATGTGGATGTTGGGTCGTAGTCCGGCTTGCCAGGTTTATGGATCATGATCACAATAGCCAACTTCCATTGAGACGGATAGTGTTGCACTCTTATTATGGCGTTAAATATCATCTCCAGAAAAAGAAGCGCTCTCGTTGGCAGTGCCTTGATTGTGTTGTTGCAAATCCTATCATGGCCGGAGGCCTTGTTTCTTTTAAGGCGCCGGATGACACTATCCACCTCCTCAAGGGTGATAGGGGCGATAGGGAGGTCCATTTGTAGCGGTGTAGTCAAGCGGTCCTCTGTTTCAGTAACCTCGTTTGTACTCGCAGTAATGGTGGGCCTGAATCGCTCGGCTAGGTGCGTGGCAAAGGTATTGGCCTGTTCGTCATCTCAGCGACACCAGCTACCATTTGCGGACAGAATGGGGGCGTGCCGAACAGCTTGACGAGTAATTCTTCTGGTAGGTTTCCATAGGCAGAAAGTATATTTTTGGTATCCATGTTTTCTAACAAATGGTCGAAGAAGTTGGCGCGTTGTACCTTGGGCGCTTCGTTGAGCTGTTCAGCGGCCCTGCGCCATTCAAGCTTGTCCTGTGGATATTGGCTACTCATGAAAATCTTTCGGAGCTGACGCTTCCTTGAGAGGAGGATACTTAGTTCGTTTGTTAGTCCTCTTGAGCCGCCAGTCATACGTGAAGGTCTGGAATGGATTGAGCGGGCCTCCGCGGCTGCGCTATGGATTTTACTAGTAAAAAATTCTAGGGCGAAATTGATATCCTGGGCTGTGGTGATTTCCATTTTCGGATGGTTGGCGATATTAGTATCACAGCTGATTAACCTCTCGAGTGTTGGAAAAGTCACGGTGGTCGTGTCAAGCTCCACGATTAGGTGCAGGTGGTTCGAGCTTAGGTCCGCACACTCCCGGATGTTGATTTTTACGTAGCGGATACCCTTATATAAAGCAAAGTCGATGCAGCTGGGCAAGTTGTTGATGCGAAATGGGTACCTAGTAAGGGGCGCCGGTGGCTAGTATGTTGATTTTGGATGAAAGAGTGTAGCCGACCAAATTCAAACCTCTTGTGTTTCCTCTCATAGCGCCGCACAGTACAGCTGAAGTTACCCATTAACGTGGTTCGCCACTAACCAGTTGAACGCTGTGGGCAGTAGATTTCGCCAAGTTAAATTTCCCCTAGATCAGTGTAGACGGTTGCACGGACGACCTGGACTTTTTCGGTGCATACAGGCGTAGTTGAGGCTATTTCTGATGATGATGGCTGACCCACATTTAGCGAAAGTTCCGGCTGGGTGGTGAAGGGAGTAAGAGGAGAACCCATGGAGTTTTGGCATTCTGTCACTTTTTAGCCGAGTCTCACTCAACAGTAGAATGTCGATGTTGTAGCTCTGTAAGAAGCATTCAAGCTCATGCAACTTGTTGGAGACGCCATTGGTAGGGGAGTCATGTCGAGGAGGATTGCGCGATGAGCAGGGCCAGCATTTGATTCTTCATTTGCAGCATTTGTGACTGCATTTCTGCGAATTTCTCGAATATCTTGTTTAGTAAAGTAATGGAGAGTATTAGGCAGTCAAGTTTCTCCTCAGTACCAGTGTCATTTGATTTCCAATGAGCGAATTGAGCTGCTTCTGCGTAAGATAACTGTAGAGGCGCCCGGCATGTGTTGAGGCGTTATGAGCGGTGAAAAGTGGCTGTCCTTTCGGAGCGCGCTGTGCTTTAGGTTTTACCCGAGCTGCATCCCTCGTAGTTAGCACAGGTGGCAGGAACCACTCTAGACCTGTCGCAGTCTTTATTAGCATGGTTCATACCGCATTTGGCGCATGTGAACTATTTGCGGCAATATCGTTCCGTATGGCCGTATAGTTGGCAACGATGGCATTAGGTGAATACCGATGCCTTCCTTATGGGCTCAATTCCAACGCGTTGCCTACATAACAACGTAATGGTGTGTACTTGTTTGTTGTTTTTTGCCGGCTTCAGGTTTATGAAAAGCAGGTTCATTTGCTCACCTGTGATTCGGTTTTTGGGGTTAAACATGTGGAGCACGTCATGCCCAAGCTTGCTTAGGTGGCTGGTGATTTCTTTACTGGGAGAAGAGTGGTGAACCCCTTTGATAACCACCCGATACGGGTTATCCTCATTCAGTTGGTATCTGTGGTATTCCACTTTCAGTTCGTCCAATTTGCGCGTAGTCCTTTGCATACAGCCGTACAACTCCACCTTTTGAGGATCTGATTTATAATTTGTCCGGGTCTAGTTCCTTTGCTTGTTCCAGATCGCTCCACAGTTCTGGTAGACTCACGATATCCGACAGAACTATTGGCGGTGGTGTTTGCAGTGCCTTTTGCGCAACGCTTTCCTTGTTCTATCTATCAGCGGCCGCGGCCGTACTTGTGGGCGGTTGTTGAGAATCAGGTGGTATAGGAATGGAACTTACGTCTAGGTCCATTTCGTCGTTTGCAGCGCTTGCGAGAACTGCGAATCTATTTGTGTATGCACTGCTTGATAGTTCATTGGTATTAATCGCCGTTTGAGCTGCCCACAGGGGATAACGGTAGTTTACTTTTGCGTTTTTTGATTTGAAACCGCTAGAGGACAGAGCTAGACGCATTGTCAGTATCTTTGTTGTTGTTATTGTCGCCGGCAACATTGATCGAATTCAGAGCAGCATTGGAGGTTCTTGCATTTTGAGCACAGGCAGTGCTAAGTGCGTTTTCATTAGTCGATTGTTGATTGTTTTGGCGATTTTGGCTATTGTCGCCGGCGACTGAAAGCATGAAAATGCGTGTTTTTCTTAAATTATCTTCTTGATTTTTTAAATAGCTTTTGGAGTGGTTTTGTTTTGTTTTTTTTTTTCTTATCATTGCCCACCGATTTCTCGGTAATTGATTGTTTGTTGGATTTTTTTTATTTCTTTTGTTTTGCCTTATTTCAATTTATCACAGTTTGAAGTTAGGAGAAAAGTACGAAGAAAAAAATCTGAGTCTAAAAAAAGTCCAATTTCAATGCATTACAAACAAAATAACAACAAAAATTACTCCACTTTTTGACTGTCATATAAATGTTTGCACAACCTTGTTTTCGTTCCTTTTTTGCACCAATTCAGCGATGAACGGTACAAATTCCATAAAGTATGCTCTTTGATTTGTGCTTTTCTTGGAATTTTTCAATAAGTTGCTTATGAATTTTAACTTTGTGCAAATTATGTTGTAAAGCCGATCGCTGGATTAAGTTGATGGGCCGATCGCTGATAATAAGTTCGATGACATTCACCGTTGATGGTCGCTGGCACTGCTAAATAAAGTAGCTATTTGTAGCTGGCAGGCTGGCTCTGCGTTGATCAAAACAATGGAATTTATAAAAATAATCGTAGACACACTTTGCATTAGTTGCTTTGATTATTTTATTTCGATGAACAATGAACAGATATTTTATGGCACGGAGTTTATTACTTAAATAGTTTGCTGGTACTCAGCTCAAACTCTTGCATAAAACTAAACTAACTTATAATTCGAACCTAACTTTAAACTTCGCCCCGCATATGCCGCGTCGTTTCTGTGGCGGCTTGACTCAGCGCCGCTACCCAGTGACCCATTGTTTAAGCAACGGAACTTGGTGTTAACTGCCCCCTTCTTGAGTCGAAGCCGTCCTCGGTCTCGCCAAGGTTGCTCAATGTTCGCATGAGCTTTCCTAGCTCTGGTTCCTTTAGCGACGTCTCATGAGCATTCATCGGTTTAAAATTTATCGTCGATGAGTTAACTACCCCTGGTACCTTTTTCGGCAAGCCGATGTGGTTCACAATTTCGGAGTCGTTGATGTACGTCGCATGCTCGTGGGTGACCAGGAACGTACCGATCAATATGCCGTCATCTCTTTCGTCAATACCCGGCAGATGACTAGACCGAGAGTTACAGAGGGCCGTTCCGCCTGAATGCAATTGCATGGTGCATGTTCTGTTCGACGCTTTTCTGTAGAACGTTTGGAACACAGTTGTGCCACAATGTGACGCCATGGTGCGCCACTGGGTGGATAGCTATTTTCTTACATGTTAGCTTAACTCTAGGGAATTTAATTCCAAAATGCATTATGTTGTCATCTAAGACTATCTTAATAACAGATACTTCCATAAGCTCACTGGAACTTATACCTGTGGCTTGCGCACTTAATACGGTTTCTAGATCAACGGTGTTTAAAATTAATAGGTTAATAATGTTAATTTTCGCTAAGGCTATTGACAACGTGACATTCTAAATTTCAGTGGTTAGGATTTTACTCAACATCTTGTTTATTGTGACGGTTAACTTATTCAGTTGTTCCCTGGTTCGTGTATTTGGCATGGGAATAGTCCGTCAGTCGGGCCGATACACGCGTGAGCAGCAGAAACGAAACTAAAGTCGACTTATAATGAAATGAAAATTTATTATTGAGGTTACTCGCAGCTCATAAGCTTATCTTAAATTTTCCTTATGGACCACCCTCCCCTTAATGAGAACAGTTATTCCTTAGTCTGCCGCAATCTTTTCTTCTGAGTTCAAGGAGGTGAGCTTGTTACCTAGCCTTCTATTTGACTTTACTAAAACCTTTTCCCGTAATTATGCCTTAATTGCCAGCAGCTGCTGGCAGTTGGCTTGCTTGTATGTAGCGTTTAAGCATTTTCAACCGCAATTAAAAAAAACTTTATAAAAGAATATATACTAATAAGTAAATAAATTAAAATAAGGAATATTATTAAAAAATTAAAAAACAAATTGTTTTCGACAGCAACTAAGCTGACAGTTGTTCTGTTGTTACTTGCAATCAACTCTGTATTAGTGAAAACTCTGCTAAACAACAGATGTTCGCAGCACTGTCAGTTTACAGATTCCGCATAGAAATTGTCTAGGAAATGTTTTCATATTCTTGGAACCCGAATAACAGACGTCTGACTGTTATATTTCCTGTGCTACAGTTTTATTAAAATTGAATAATCACATTCGCGATGTGCATTGAAGAAAACGCTCGCAGGAGCAATTGTGGTCTTGTCGCATGGCAGCACCGCCTAGATGGATGGCCGGCGGATTTTTTGCGTCTTAGAGTGAAACAGACATTTGTGCATTCTTCGGCGTTGAGTTTTATACTCCATCTGTTCGCACAAGTTTCGAAAGCGGTGAGATACTCCTGGAGTCCGTCAGCAGCCTCGTATTCGCAACTTGCGGAGTAGAAGACGCTTACGTCGTCAGCGTAAGATGTACAGCGATGCCCATCCCTTCGCCGTCAGGTGATGGGAGGCCCAGTGTGAACAGGTTATATAGAATGTGTCCAGTACACTGCCTTGAAGCACTCCGGCTTAAACTGGTTGTGTAGCGGATATGCAGTCCCGCACTTTGACATAAAATTTACGCCCATCAAGGTAGGAACGCAGTATCAGGAAATATCGAGCCGGGAGAGCTTTTCTGATCTTAGCCAAAAGGCCCATATGCCAAACTCGGACAAAGGCTTGCTGGAAATCGATCAGGCTCGAATTACTGTATTCTTTGGAGTCGAAAGAGCCTAGGATGTGGTTTACCACTCGGTGAAGCTGCTCTATAGTGCCATGACCAGATCTGAACCCAAATTGGTGATCCGGAAGAATATTCCGCGTGTCAGAGATACCACAAATCCAGGCGGCGATCAGTCTTTCCCATAGATCGAAGGCAGGAGATTGATCGGCCGGTACGATATTGGGTCGTAGTCCGGCTTGCCAGGTTTATGGATCATGATCACAATAGCCAACTTCCATTGAGACGGATAGTGTTGCACTCTTATTATGGCGTTAAATATCATCTCCAGAAAAAGAAGCGCTCTCGTTGGCAGTGCCTTGATTGTGTTGTTGCAAATCCTATCATGGCCGGAGGCCTTGTTTCTTTTAAGGCGCCGGATGACACTATCCACCTCCTCAAGGGTGATAGGGGCGATAGGGAGGTCCATTTGTAGCGGTGTAGTCAAGCGGTCCTCTGTTTCAGTAACCTCGTTTGTACTCGCAGTAATGGTGGGCCTGAATCGCTCGGCTAGGTGCGTGGCAAAGGTATTGGCCTGTTCGTCATCTCAGCGACACCAGCTACCATTTGCGGACAGAATGGGGGCGTGCCGAACAGCTTGACGAGTAATTCTTCTGGTAGGTTTCCATAGGCAGAAAGTATATTTTTGGTATCCATGTTTTCTAACAAATGGTCAAAGAAGTTGGCGCGTTGTACCTTGAGCGCTTCGTTGAGCTGTTCAGCGGCCCTGCGCCATTCAAGCTTGTCCTGTGGATATTGGCTGCTCATGAAAATCTTTCGGAGGTGACGCTTCCTTGAGAGGAGGATACTTAGTTCGTTTGTTAGTCCTCTTGAGCCGCCAGTCATACGTGAAAGTCTGGAATGGATTGAGCGGGCCTCCGCGGCTGCGCTATGGATTTTACTAGTAAAAAATTCTAGGGCGAAATCGATATCCTGGGCTGTGGTGATTTCCATGTTCGGATGGATGGCGATATTAGTATCACAGCTGATTAACCTCTCGACTGTTGGAAAAGTCACGGCGGTCGTGTCAAGCTCCACGATTAGGTGCAGGTGGTTCGAGCTTAGGTCCGCACACTCCCGGATGTTGATTTTTACGTAGCGGATACCCTTATATAAAGCAAAGTCGATGCAGCTGGGCAAGTTGTTGATGCGAAATGAGTACCTAGTAAGGGGCGCCGGTGGCTAGTATGTTGATTTTGGACGAAAGAGTGTAGCCGACCAGATTCAATCCTCTTGTGTTTCCTCTCATAGCGCCGCACAGTACAGCTGAAGTTACCTATTAACGTGGTTCGCCACGAACCAGTTGAACGCTGGGGGCAGTAGATTGCGCCAAGTTAAATTTCCCCTAGAAAGGTGTAGACGGTTGCACGGACGACCTGGACTTTTTCGGTGCATACAGGCGTAGTTGAGGCTATTTCTGATGATGATGGCTGACCCACATTTAGCGAAAGTTCCGGCTGGGTGGTGAGGGGAGTAAGAGGAGAACCCATGGAGTTTTGGCATTCTGTCACTTTTTAGCCGAGTCTCACTCAACAGTAGAATGTCGATGTTGTAGCTCTGTAAGAAGCATTCAAGCTCATGCAACTTGTTGGAGACGCCATTGGTAGGGGAGTCATGTCGAGGAGGATTGCGCGATGAGCAGGGCCAGCATTTGATTCTTCATTTGCAGCATTTGTGACTGCATTTCTGCGAATTTCTCGAATATCTTGTTTAGTGAAGTAATGGAGAGTATAAGGCAGTCAAGTTTCTCCTCAGTACCAGTGTCATTTGATTTCCAATGAGCGAATTGAGCTGCTTCTGCGTAAGATAACTGTAGAGGCGCCCCGGAATGTGTTGGGGCGTTATGAGCGGTGAAGAGTGGCTGTCCTTTCGGAGCCCGCTGTGCTTTAGGTTCTACCCGAGCTGCATCCCTCGCAGTTAGCGCAGGTGGCAGGAACCACCCTAGGCCTGTCGCAGTCTTTATTAGCATGGTTCATACCGCATTTGGCGCATGTGAGCGTAATTATGCCTTAATTGCCAGCAGCTGCTGGCAGTTGGCTTGCTTGTATGTCGCGTTTAAGCATTTTCAACCGCAATTAAAAAAAACTTTATAAAAGAATATATACTAATAAGTAAATAAATTAAAATAAGGAATATCATTAAAAAATTAAAAAACAAATTGTTTTCGACAGCAACTAAGCTGACAGCTGTTCTGTTGTTACTTGCAATCAACTCTGTATTAGTGACAACTCTGCTAAACAACAGATGTTCGCAGCACTGTCAGTTAACAGATTCCGCATAGAAATTGTCTAGGAAATGTTTTCATATTCTTGGAATCCGAATAACAGACGTCTGACTGTTATATTTCCTGTGCTACAGTTTTATTAAAATTGAATAATCATATTCGCGATGTGCATTGAAGAAAACGCTCGCAGGAGCAATTTTTGATTTTCCTCCATGAGTACTTCGCCGAAGCGAATGCAGTGCAACAATTACCCAATCATAATGACTACATCGCATACTTAGAAAACGCTGCGTATAACGTATTATGATTTATTTTTTGATAATTTCGCGTGACCATCTTTGCTTCAGATATCGGCTGAAAATATCGTCTGATAGTTGTAGGACAAAACTGATTTCAGCCAATAGTCCAGCTTATAGACATTATTAAGTGTCAACTAGAAAGGCAGGGTTATAGTCGGGCGTAACCGACTATAGAAAACCCTGTACCCAATCCAAAACTGAATATATATTTTTTGTTGCATTAATATTTTGTATTCATTATGTAAGGATATCTCAAGAAAAAATTTTTTTTTTTTAGTAAAAACCCATTTTTGGCCGATTGTTCCTATGGCAGCTATATGTTAAAGTTAACCAATATTTATTATATTCGGGAATATGATTGGACATTACTTAAAATAGTTAAATCAAAAATTTGGTAACGATATCCTTACAAATAAAAAAGTTTTTTTTAGTAAATGTTATTTTTCGGCCGATCGTTCCTATGACAGCTATATGATATAGTAAACCGATATTATTATATTCGAAAAAATGATTAGATATTACTTAAAATAATTAAATCCAATATTTGGTAACGATATCTTAATAAACAAAAAAGTTTTTCGCAGTAAATGTTGTTTTTCGGCCGATCGTTCCTATGACAGCTATATGATATAAAAAAACCGATATATATTAAATTGAGATATGTAATTGGGCAGTAGCTAAAACTGTTAAATCCAAAATTTGGTGGAGATATCTTGAAAAACAAAAGGGTTTTTGTTACTAAATGTGGGTTTTCACCCGATCGTTCCTATGGCAGCTATATGTTATAGGTCGAATATCAAAAAAAAAATATATATAAAAAATATAAATAAACTCGTTATGCCTATGGATTGGGAGAGTCTCCGTGCAAAATTTAGTGGTTGTAGTTCTTACCGTTTCCGAGATCCTTTTGTTCATACAGACGGACAGACAGACGGACAGACTGCCTGTTACATACATTTGTACAACTTTAATATACCCTTTACCATTTTTTAGTACAGGGTATAAAAAAAAAAATCAAAGTGTATGTGTGTCCTCCGTGTGCGCGCACAAAAAAAAAAACTCAAAAAAGGCCAGCATAATGAAATGTGAACTCTTTCGTCAGTCAACGCCTATAATTTCACCTAGCTCACGCACCTTCAGCCGGCGATCATCCAATACCATTTTGTGGATTTTCTTAACCGTTTCTGGTGTTACCACCTCATTTTGACGCCCACTGCGTTCTGCATCATCGGCGTCTCTAAGACCATGTTTGAAGTCAGCAAATCAACCTTTTATTGTTGTTTCTGATGGAACGGAGCCCTTATAACACTTTTGAAGCCATTTTTTTGTTTGAACGGTATATTTTCTCATCAAGATGGTGTGTAAAATGAAAACACGAAATTGTTTTTGATTCATTGTTTTAAAAATCACAAAAGTAGTGTCACTCTTTGCACAAAAACTCACAAACTTCTGAGTGGAATATCATGAAATTTTAACAGCTTTCTATTGAATGTTAGTACTTAATAAAAATCATATGGAAAAAATTCTAGTAACACCATCTATATGTCATTCTATTGACTTTTTGAAAGGACTGTTAATCTGGTGGAGCCTCTGCTTATCACAGTGATACGATAATTAACTTTAGTGTGATAAAATTCAGTGTGACGATACTAAACAGGACGTAATGTTAGCTATCACAACATAACATATGCTACATTTCGGTTGTCTTGACTATATGGATCACCTGATACATACGTCGTTATTTTTTAGCCTGCATCTACATCTTAAATCGTACCTATGATTCGAGCGACTATCTTCTGTGTTAACGTCTTCTTCATTTTCGTAATCATTTCGAAAATTTTTTCCCTGGAACCTTTTTTTACTCAAACACATTTATATAAAATTAGTGTCTGCTGAAAACCTTCTACGTCTTCGAATAGGTATCTATCGTATTTTAGAACTTTCAAAATTTTGTGTGGCTCTTAGTATTTCGGTATTAATTTTCTGGAAGCGTCAATATTGTAATCAAAGTATTTTATCAACACATAGTCGCCTTTCTTAAAATTTATTGGGTTTTTCCGCTTCAAGTTGACAAAACAAAACCAACAAAGACATATATAACATCAAGTCGCTTTTCCATATACAGATCTCCTTCGAGCCACCTCACCATAAAAGAGCAATAGCCCAACTGCCAAAAATATGGCTATAACAAAATTTTCTGCACCATAGATCCTATTTATGTTAATTGTGTGGGAAACCACATAACAACTGATTGCAAAATTACTAATGATGACAAGCAAGTAAAATGTGCCCTGTGTACTGGCAATCACACAGCCCACTACTAAGGGTGCGAAATATACAAGGAACGCAAAATAAAACGATTCCAACCAACAAAAACCCCGATAAGCCGGTATTAAACTATGCCGATGTAGTAAGAAATTCTACATTACCACCACAAGACGATCGTATCGTAGAGCCAAAAACCAAACCGCAAACTGACATAGATACATATAATAAATATAAGTCTACAGACATCAACGCAGATCTGCATGAACAAAAAGATATGGTAAAACAGCTAGTACGACAAATTTCAAACATGATTAACACAATAAACTTGCTGGTAGTAACGCTAAGTACTAAGTACATGGATATCAGTTTAAATTTTGTAGTATGGAATGCAAACGGTTTATTCAACCACTTATTGGAACTAAAACAATTCCTGCGAGACAACAATATAGACTTAGCACTTATATCGGAAACACACTTGACGCACAATTATCTTATAATTTGGTTGTGTTTCGTCTATTACAAAATTTTCTCTAATGGTGTCAACAACTTTCCTTTTCTTGCTAACGCCGAACGGCTGTTCTTCTATCCTTCTATATCTTGTTATATTTAGTGCAAACTCTACGGTTTTTACGACATTATCCCAATTATTGTAATTCTGTACATATTTTGGCCTACTACTACTGTAGTAACGGAAGTATTCTTGTATCGCTGAGGTGACTTCTTTTGTGGGGGTAGTTTTTGTAGGATATAGTTTTACAAATTTCGTGCAGGCATCTATCTCGACTAGCAGATGTTTCTTAGTTTTACTTTTATCAATGGGCCCAAAATTAACTGTGCATGTGTAGCATATCAAAGAGTTTTTTATGAAACATATTTAGTGCCTCTTCGGCAACTATAACCGACATTGTTCAATAACTCCTTTATCTAAATAATAAATAATAAAAAGTTTGTATTAGTTCGACAATCGGAAAGTTGTTTATGTATTTGTTTGTGTGAGACGCTAACTTTGTTTTATTGTTTCTACTTTTACGAGTATTCATCATTTCGTCGTTCAATGTAGGAATTCCAGCGTCACGTTGGTTCTCGTTGTTTCTGATTTACCATTCTGTGTTGATAAGTGTTCTTCAAATCTTCTTGGACTGTTGCCTTTGTATAAGATCTTTGTTTGTCTGATTTGCAGTGTCCCATTATTGTATACCGTACGTCCAATTTGGCTTAATGACTGTCTTGTTAATCAGTAATTTGTTGTCTGCAGAGAGTGGGGAATTTTTTGAGAGAAGCCAATAAAGTTGTCTAAATTTTAATTTAACTTGGTCACGTTTTTTTTGGATGTGAAATTTCCAAGTTAGCTATGCATTCCCAAGTATTTTGCTACTTTTTCGATAGGGATGATTTTGGTTGATTTATAGTGATTGTGGGTGATATTCGATCTTGTAATGTAGATAACTTGGATTGTTTTTTGTTCGTTGATCTTGATTTTCCATTTATCGAACCACATGGACATTTTTTCTATTATGGACTGCATCTCTAGTGTCGCTGTTGTCAAGTATTTATGTGAGTCGTGAAGCACAGTGTCGTCTGCTAATGTTGCAATCATCGATGCTTTTTGTTTGGACTTGTTGTATTGTTGAGTGGTTCTGTCGGAATCCAAATTGGTGATCTGGGATTACTTTTTTTCAATCTAATATTGGTTGGATTCTGTTATAAAGTAATTTTTCAAATATTTTGCTTAAAATTTGTAGTAGGCTAATAGGTCTATAAAATGTTGGTCGAGTAGGATCTTTACCCGGTTTAGGTATTGCAATTATTTCTGCTATTTTCCAGAGTTGTGGAAAGTGTTGAGTTTTTAATATGCAGTTAAACAATTTGCAAAGAAGGTTTATTGCCTTGTTGGGTAGTTCGTTGATTATTGTACCGGTTAACTGGTCATAGCCTGGCGATTCATTGAGTTTTATTCTATTTTTTATACAGTGTAGTATTTCTTCAAGTGTGAGCCTTTTAATATTTTAGTTCATCGGTTGTTTGATATTTATTATGGGAAAATTGGTGGCGGTTGTATGGTTTTGTGTGAAAGTCTCTTCAAAGGGGTCTGCTAGGATATCTGCTTTTTCGGAATCGGTTCATGCCCATGTGTCGTAGGATTTCCTCAGTGGAGGTTAGTGCGGCGTTTTTGCTATTAATGACTTGGTTACTTTTCATAGTGAGTAATTTGATTCGGATGTTGCCGTTAAGTTTTTTAGGTAGTTTTTGTTCATTTTTATTTGTTTTTAGTGTCTTTGTTACTTTTTGTTTTTGCTCTGTTAAGCTTTTTGTCAACGAGAAATCTAGTGGCCCATCCATCCATATCTTCCGTAGTCTTTTTTTTTTTCTTCTGTGAGTTTTTTAATAGTTGGCGGTGGTTTCTATTTGATGATATTTTTACTTGTGGTGTCGATTTAAATAATGCTTCGTTTATTTAATCATTTATGTAGATTATAGTTTGCTCAATGGATTCTGTTGTGTTGACCTGGATTTCGATTTGAAGCGCTTTATTTAAGTGTTCCCGAAAGGTGTCCCAATCAGTTTTTTTATTGTCTGGTGATGTTTATATTATAGTCAATTTGGATTAGTGACTGGTCTTCTATTTGGCTATACTAAAACCTTTTCTCCTACCACCTCGAACACTCTGTTTTGAATAGCTGAATTATTTCTTTCTAGCTGCAGCTTCTGTGGCTTTTCAATTTTACTTTTAATGTTGCTATTGAGTTCCCCATCTGATGCGTGAAACACCTCTGTTGGCTTTTTGCTCGTAACGGAGTGGATCGTACGATTATATTCAACTGTAGCTATTAAAATGAGGTCCGCGGTATCGATGAACTTTTTTTTCGATTTTAAAACACCTTACGATTTCCAGTAAGGTGCTGTGCAAACGCTCGACCTGGCCGTTAGACATACTTTGGAGGGGCGGAGCAGTTACCACGTTCTAATAGTTGCGACAAACTAGCTGCCTGGTCTACCAAAGTGCTGTTCACTGCCGCTTCGACAACGGCGATAATTTGATTTTGGTCCATTATCGGTTCTTCGTGCACACTTATAACGCTTTTCTCTGTCAAATCTTCACTGTCACTGTGAGTATGCGTCGATTTCCTATACTTTGTCCAGCTCATTTATTTTGTGCGCACTCTCACAATTTTTTAGTACACGTTTAGCCTGGGACACACTTAATTAGGGACCACGAATAAATCACGACACAACAATAGAACAAGCGAAAAATTTAGCGCAGCAAACCAAAGAAAAAAGAAGACAAAAAATCTAAAATATTTTTCCTAATCACGGTATCAACACCACTAGCTTCGTAATTCAATTTATTTATAAATTTAGAATTTTTCACGATATCGACACCACTAGTCTCTTAATTCAATCTTACTTACTAAGTCTACCATCAACATGTTATACTTATGTTTATATATATTTTTTTTTACTTCAAATTTTGAATTTTCCTAACACCGCTTCAAGAAAACACAAGGCCACTTACATGCTTTTATATCATTTAAGTGGTATCCTAGGTTCCTATCGGGGTGGTAATTCCTTGTTGGGCGCCAATTATGTTGTAGTGCCAATCGCCGGATTAAGTTGTTGGGCCGATCGCTGATAAGTTCGTTGACATTCACGGTTGATGATCGCTGGCAGGCTGGTACTGTTAAATAGAGTAGCTTTTTGTAGCTGGCAGGCTGACACTGCGTTGATCAGTACAATTGGATTTATAACAATAATCGTTGACACACTTTGCGTTAGTTGCATTCACTATTTTATTTCGATGAATAATTAGCACATATTTTACTGCCAATGGGCACAGAGTTAAGCACTAAATTAGTTTGCTGGTACTCAACTCAAATTCTTGCATAAAACTCAACTAACTTATAATTCGAACCTAACTTTAAACTTCGCCCCGCATATGTCGCGTCGTTGCTGTGGCGGCAAAGTGTCGACCTGCAATGTGCAGTCACAACCATATGGACCACACACGACAAACTCCGACCGACGTTATCGACAAACTCTTGTAGCGTTGATGGACGATGGCAACGCACTCGAGTTTGCAATGTGACCAAAAAAAGTACCGCAAGAAGATGGCACTTGACTAAGCGCAGCTACCCAGTGACCAATTGCTTAAGCAACGGAACCTGGTGTTAACTTGCACACTATAAAGTGATTTAATTTAATTTAAATATGCCAGGACAGAGATCATTTCAGTAAGCAAAGTAATTTGTAACAGACTGTAAATACTTCATATAAAGTCTCCATGTGAAGACGCGGTTAAACCGATACGCTGTATTTGATTTCGTGATGTGTAATAGGATCCTTGCAACGTTTGAGTGCCAAAGCCGAGAATTTTTTAATTTGCCGCGACGCTGCCTCGTAAATTTTCTTAAATTTTTATTTTTTTTTCTAGCTCAGTAGTTCGTCTGCAAGAGACGTTTCAAATCAAAAGAAACGAGTGAGTTCGAAAGTTGCGAGTCGTGTATAAGTTGAGCTCCGTAGAAACCTGAAAATAGATAATTAACTTAATTCAAAAAAATATTGTAGTGATTTACCCTGGTTCGAGACAAGGCGCAGTATTCGTGAGCTTGAGGTCGGCGTTCCTGGGAGTCAATT
>JBAMBQ010002263.1:0-14060 GCA_037044495.1 Stegana nigrithorax
GACGAAAAGTTGTAATGAAGGGTATTGATGATCTTTGGCAAGCCGATCTTGTGGAAATGGTGACTAATTCAACATATAACAAAGGATACCGCTTTTTGATGACAATAATAGATACGTTCTCTAAATTTGCATGTGAAATACCTTTAAAATTAAAAAAATTCTCTTAATGTGTCAAAGGGGATGGAAAGTATATTTAAACAAGGACGTGTTCCTCGAAACCTTCAAACTGATGACGGAAAAGAGTTTTTCAATAAAGACTTTCACAACCTGATGAAAAAATATAAAATTAATCATTATTCAACTTTTAGTATAATGAACGCATCAATTGTTGAACTCTTCAATAGAACTTTGAAGCGTATGATGTGGAAGGAGTTAAGTTATCATGGCACATATAAATGGATGGACTATCAAGATTTGTTTGATGCTTATAATAATAAAGTACATAGAACTATTAAGATATCACCGATTGAAGTAAATGCATCTAATGAAAAAGAGATATTAAGTACCGCTTATAACAGATCGAAAATATTCAATAAACCAAAATTTAATATAAATGATAATGTACGTATACGTAAATATAAACATGTGTTTGAGGCAATAAAGTTTTTGTGAAGTGGTTAGGCTTCTCAAATCAACATAACTCTTGGATAAATAAAAGTGATGTATTATAATTGTTTAACAGCAACAAGAACAAATAATATTTTAATAAAAACATACTTATTAAAGCAGTAATGTGTTTTTAATTTTAGTTTGAAATAGGCATTCAAGATGTCAATACCATTAAATTTGAGTGGAAACTCCTCAAAAATAAAATCTTGTCTATTATAGAAATTTCATCCCAGATTTTGCCAAGCGTACTAAAATGTTTACAAATTGTTTAAAATCAGGTAATAATATCGTAATTAACAAGGAATACCTTGATGCCTTCGAAATGTGTAAAAATTTACTATGTAATGACCCTATCTTACAATATCTGGACGTATGAAAACCATTCAATTGACCACTGATGCTAGTAATTTTGCATAAGGAGCAGTATTGTCCTAAGGTCGCATTGGTTGCGACAAACCCATTTGATTCGCTAGTTGTACGTTAAGCTCCTCTGAGTGTAATTATTCTACTATCGAGAAGGAACTACCCGCTATTGTCTGGGCCACAAAGTATTTTAGACCGTATCTATTTGGCAATAAATTTACTATTGTAACCGATCATCGACCCCTTATTTGGTTAATGAGTTTGAAAGAGCCAAACTTCAAACTAATCCATTGGAGACATAAACTACAAAAATTCGATTTCGATTTTATTTACAAAAAAGGCAAAGCCAATACAAATGCAGATGCGCTAAGCCGAATAAAAATTGACGTCAACGTAAACGACACAAAGAGTACAGCAATCCATTCAAAATCGGAAAATATTACGACAGTATACCAATCGTAGAAAAGCCATTTAACGAATTCAATCTACAATTAATTAACAATGTTAACTTAGAATGCACATTATCAATAACCTACAACCCGTCTGTGATGTTAGAGATGCAGGAGAAGAGGAAAAAATATTCCAGCCAGAGCCGGACATCATATTCATCTTTAACACTAACCACGTAAACTTTCAATCCAATTGTAAAAATCCGATCAACTTTACCGGATCGGTGATAATACACTACATTAATTGTACAGTCACCATAAACGGTATATCGTATGGTAATATTGTGTAAGTGGATAAAGAATATCCAATGCTACTCTTTCCACACCACCGAAACATGATCACCAACAACACAATAGATGAAATGAACCTAACAAAACTGTACCTTACTAGCATGCATCGACCAATACAAATAACACAATTCCAGAGCCACACAAGACGACACTACTTTGCTATCTACTCAATCACTCTAATTATTATGCCGAGCATAGCAACAACAACGATACTACTCCTCAGGCGGTCAAAAACCGTCTTCATACCCGCCACCGTATTAAGCTTCGACGCGGCAAGAGTCACCATTGATTCTACCGAGTTCGACTACGTCCTCGGAGTTCTTGACCCGAAGTATGCCACGGAAGTGCAAGATATCATAGTAAATTCACCTCAGAAGAATGCGTATCAAACTCTAAAAAGCGAACTTATTAAACGACTCAGTGCAAAACAGGACCAGAATACAAAACGTCGGTGATCGTAAGCTGTCCCAGTTTCTCCGTCACCTGCGCAACCTCGGCGGCACCGACGTATCCGAGAGTATCATCCGCGCCCTGTGGATGAGTTGGCTACCCACGGAGACGCAGGTAATCTTGGCAACACAGAAAGATGCTGCCCTCGACACAGTCGCCGATATGGCAGACGCCATCACGGATGCTCGCCCCCACGGGCCTCCTCAGGTAGAAGAGATGAGTAAGCACTCACAGGAGGCGAAGCTTCACGTGAAGATGGCTCAATTAGCCGTGAGCTTACGACAGGAGATCCTGTCGGTCATTCGCCAGGAGACTGCAGCGCTCAACTATACACCGTCGTGCGATAACGGCAATGGGCAAGAACGAGTTCGTGCGCATTCCCGTGCCCGTTTTCGTTCCGCTGCGCGAGAGCGTACACCCGCGCGAACCGGAATATGTTGGTACCATAGGCGGTTCGGCGCCGAGGCCAGAAAGTGCGAGCCACCATGTTCGAGGGCGGTAAACGACCAGGGCAGTCGCTAGAGGTGGCCAGCAACCCCCAGGACCACCAGCATTCAGTAAACCTCGACGACTCGCACCAGACCGACTAGCCATCGCCAAGCACGAATTCGCCACGATGGTACAATTGGGCTTCGTACGACCGTCTGAGAGCTGCTGGGCATCACCGTTGCACGTTATACTTAAGAAAGGCGTACGTCTGACCGGGGATTACCGCGCGTTGAACGCCAGGACGATTCCCGATCGCTATCCTATCCGGCACATTCAGGACTTTTCGCAATCACTGTGGGGAAAACCATTTTTTAGTCCTTGACTTAGTTCGTACGTACCACCAAAATCCGATGGCGCCAGAGGATATCGCCATGACACCAATCACCATTCTGTTTGGCGTCTTTGAATATCTATATATGGCTTTCGGTCTACGCAACGCTGGCCAGACTTTTCAGCTCTTCATCGACGAGGTGCTCCAAGGTTTGGACTTTTGTTATGCGTACTTTGACGAAGCTGAGCATCAAGAACATCTGCGTCTCCTCTTCGAGCGACTCCGGAAGTTTGGCGTCATCATCAACTCGGCAAAATGTGTCTTCGGCGCCGCCAGTGTGTCCTTCCTAGGCTACTCAGTCTCAGGCAAAGGCACTCAACCGTTACCACACCGAGTCGAAGCCATCACTGGACTTCTAGCTCCAACCTCCGCTGAGAAACTCCGCCGCTTCCTAGGTACCGTGAATTTCTATCGGTGATTCATCCCTAGAGTGGCGGAAACTCAGGCACCGCTCCACGATTTACTTCAAGGGAACATCAAATGGAAATCACCACTGGCATGGACACCAGTGGCGCATCAGGCTTTCACTGCCTCGCCATCAAACACTTCAGGCATATGGGCGAGGCTAGGCAGTTCGCCATTTATACAGACCACAAACCTATCACTTTTGCTTTTAAATTAAAGAAATCTGACAAAACTTCGCCACGACAAACCAGACCTCGATTTGATCAGCCAGTTCAGCACAGACATTCAACACATCTCCGGCAAGGACAAGATCATGGCTGATGCGTTGTCACGCATGGAGGAGATCGACACCCCACTGGACTTCCCAGCACTAGCTGCAGCTCAGCCGAATGATCCTGAGCTGGATAAATTCCTGCGCCGGGAAACATCATTGAAAATCCAGCCAGTGCAAGTATCGGGAGCTGATTTCACCATCGCATGTAACATCTCAACACCCAACGCACGACCGATACTGCCCAAGGCGTTCAGACGAGCAGCGTTCAACGCGATCCACCAGCTGTCGCACCCAGGGATCAAGACCACGGACAAGCTCGTAACCCAGCGTTACGTGTGGCCGTCGGTCAACAAAGACTGGAGGCTCTGGGCTCGCGTTGCATACAGTGCCAGCAGGCTAAGGTAACGCGTCACGTGACATCAACTGTTAGCGAATTCTCCGATCCAACGAGCAGATTCGACCACGTGCATATTGACTTGATCATCATGCCATCATCAGAGGGATGTCGATATTGCCTGACGTGCGTCGATCGATTCACTCGTTGGCCCGAAGCATTCGCATTAGCAGATCATGAGGCTGCCATGGTGGCCAGAGCCTTCTACGACGGTTAGATCTGCCCCTTCGGAGCATCACTCCGCATCACCACTGACCAAGGGCTCCAATTCGAGTCGCACCTGTTCAAACAACTAAATTGGTTGACAGGTACGACTCACCTGAGGACAACGGCATATCACCCAGCGGGATGGTGGAACGACTCCACCGCCAGCTGAAGGCAGCTATCAAGTGCCATGAGCATCGCCAGTGGATGCGAGTCCTCTGAACTGTACTTCTCGGCATTCGTACAGCCTGGAAGGAAGACATCGGAGCCTCAGCTGCAGACCTATTATACGAGGCGACACTAAGACTCCCGTTGGAGTTCCTGGTGTCCCGTAACAATAACTACACATCAGACACCAGCGAGTTCATAAGGGAATTACGACAACATTTCCAAGATGAACGACCAACCAGCGGCTCCAGGAACGGTGAATGCAAGACATTCATTTCTAAAGACCTAGCTACCACCAAGCATTTCTTTTTACGCCACGATGCACCCAGGGGACCGCTGCAGATGGCTTACGATGGATCATACCGCGTTATGCGACGTGGATCAAAAACGTTCACTATCGCCATCAACAACAAAGAAGTCACGGTATCAATAGAACGTCTAAAGCCTGCGTATACATTGTCTGACGAACCGCAGAGTCCACCTGAGAACTCACCAGAGCACGGGACGCCAGATGAGTCATCTAAAAAACCAAGCACCAGCAGACATAACCAAGCCACCACCCACCCAGATGCTCGGAACTTCTACTTTAAGAAACGGACACGTGTCCGTGTAACAGAACCAATTTAAGCAGGATTTAAATAAAAATTGTCATTACATAAATTACTGGTAGGGGGGGTGCTGTAGTGGTAGCATACCCACTACACACACACACTAAACACAAACGCTCATTCATATGCATACAATTTGAGCACACTACAGACAACTAAATCAAAGCAGGCACTGGAAATAGATTGGAGGCAGAAAAGTGTCTAGTCAAATCAGTTCTGAGCTGAAAGGTAGTCAGTCTTCCGACATCGACGCGCAAACACCTTTTCTTAATAAGGTTAAGTTTTCCAAAATAAAAAACAACTGTACTGAATACCACAAAGTCATGAGCCCGAACTATTACGAGATAATAAGCGAAAACGGTAGAGTCGTTTTCGTATACTATCTCAAAAACCTACGTTCCCGCTAAATGTTCCCCTTTTTCATACAATGATCACTGCGCAACTGGTGACATTTCCTCCTTTATAGTGGTGAACAAGCTGCTGACCAAATGATCAAAGCAGAACACATGACAACCCTCTCATAGGTCATGAGCTCACATAAGCTTATTATCCCACAGCTTTAAAACTGAAATTAGCGATTTAGTTGCTACATATGCACGCAAACAGCACGCATGCAAAAACCGAATCTTCTAGAAATAGACAACGGCATCAAGCACGTTGGCGTACATGTCCGCCAAAACGGTCACGGATAACAGGACGGAAACCGCAGAATCCGTGTCCATTGGTGCGCCTGAGTCCATCGAGCGGGTTAGTCCAAAGCTCATCACCATCACCATACGTCTAAGCCTCCCAAGAAAAGAGGAGGAGTTTTAACTCAATTGGTGCGCAAACGCGCCGATTGGTTACAAACTGCACGGAATACCAAAGACCCAACCGTACGCGAGGAAGCTCTGCAAAAGCCAATACAGATAGAATACGAGATCAGACGGAGAAAAGGTCCTCGACTGATGTCGCACTCCGTAACCAACATTAGCCTAGTCTAAGTTAATTTTTTTTTATGTATAAAATCTCGGTTATATTACGCTGCAGTTGTGAAGAAAGTAGTGCTGTAATAAATTTTTTTTTTTGTTTGAAATTTTTTTTCTTTATCAAAATCAATTTATCGTTTGCGTCCACTTAGGATGCTGAGTAGACCGAAACCCTTATAGAAAGAATAATTAGCGTTAGGGTAATCCACTTCCCCGCGCAAGAAGATTAAGTGTCAAATATATAACATATATAAACATATATATATATAGATATATCGTATCCGCACTGTATATATAATGAATAAGCCACGATATCCCCTTGACTAACTGCGTCGATCGTGCCTCAAGTGCGGATACGACCACTACCGTTTCCCTTTTTGGTTATGTATTTTCTTTCTTTTCTCAGCTTACAGCAACAACGCGGTGGGGCCCTTAAAGTTGGAGCAGAGTAAGTGGCCGATTGAGGCAAAAGTAATTCGTCCGGTGTAAAGCCTAGTTTTTGGTAACGCGACGTATATATATATATATATATATATGTATGCATTGCGCGCTATAGTGGCACGTCAAATAGTTATCCACATTTTCGTTTAGTTGGTATTAAACATGAAGTTAAGGCATTTAGTTGAAGATCTAAACATATATTTGTATTTTTTTTTTTGCTATGAGCATATTTTGAACTGTATTAGTTTTAAGCCACCCGTATCGGGGAATCAATTTTTTTGTTTATTTGAATATAAGTGAAGTCATTATGAAAACTTAGTTTATTAACATGGTCGGATTGGTCGGACGGTTAATGGCTGTTACAAGTAGATCCATGCCGTCGCATTGGTAGGGTGGGTAGAGACGGAACAGTGGCCTTCCATCTCGGCCTCCGGTTTTCTTCTGTGACTATCAGTTGGTTGTAATAAATTGTAGGTTGTTACGGTTTTTTTATTTGCGGGTGCACTGGAACGGGCAATGACGTGCCGCCCGGTTTTATTTTCTTCTACGTATTGTCTCTCTGCTATCCCTTTGTTGTTTAGTTCACTTTTCTCTAGGATGAACACCCTGTTTTGTGTTTTTTTTTTTGTTTTTGCATTTATAATTATTTATTGAATCTCCATTCCTTTGTGAACTAACACTAATGAATGTCTTAATCTAGAGTGAGTATAGCCTACTTTCTGCTTGAAGACTGTTTTCCAAGCTGGCCCTTAAGGTAACTGCTGGGCTGGACGGTCGTTTCTTTTGTGTCTTGTATTAATTGCTTGTCGGGCAAGATTTCTGGCAAGCTGATTCGGATGAGCTTCTAGTTTTACTGCGTAGCGTACTTTAATGTTGTCTATTTCAGTTTTTACTATTGTGATCTTAATGTCGTTATGTATGCATTCCTACGCCATTTGAGGCGTCTGTCTAGGTGTACATCTAGATATACGACATTATTGGCTTGAGGAATTTTGATTCCGTTTAGACTTAACTGTGGCCAGTCACTTTTATTTAGCGTAAAGGTTACTTGCTTGCTCTCCGCTTCATTTACTTTGATTCGCCAGTTGGCCAGCCATTCCTCCACGTAGGACATATGATCGGCCAAAAGTCTAGTTGCGTGAATTGGGCATCGGGATATGCTTAGAATTACAGTGTCATCCGCAAAGGTGGAGATAGCGGGACGGTCGTTTGTTGGAATGTCGGCTGTGTACAAGACGTACACGAATGGGCCGAGCACTCTTCCTTGTGGAACTCCGGCTTGTTGTTGTGCCGAACGGAGAACACCCTGTTGCTAACATAGCACTTTAGTATTTTGTGAGTGTTTCGGAGGAGCAACATCTTTATTTTGTAGACAAGGCCATCCAGCCAAACTCTGTCGAATGCTTGTGCTATGTCGAGGAAAATTGTTCAGCAGTATTCCCGTTTTTCAAACGCCGTTCTTATTTCTGTCGATATTATGATGATGCATTGCTTTTGTCTTTGCCTGGCTTGGGGATCATTATTATAATTGACTTTTTCCACTCAGTTAAGAAGTGACCACACCGGAATATCGCATTAAATAAACCTGAAACAAATACAGTGGCGATTCTGGGGAGTTTTAATATCATTTTAGGAGTAATCAGATCGTGTCCTGGTGCTTTTTTCGGATTTAGTTGTTCTATTATAATATTTCTTATGGTAGCAGGGCGAACTTTGATCGGTTTGGTATGACAACATGGGGGAACTGGAGGAGGGATATACCCATTAGTAGGCTGATTTGGCTGAAAGATGTCTTTTAGGTGGCGTGCAAAAACATTTGCTTTCGCCGCATCACTGCGCGCCCATTTTCCGTTCGCGTTTCTAATAGGTGTGTCTACTAAAGCGTTTGGCTGAATACTAGCATGTGCTCTCCACAGAGGATATTTTGTGCTAGTTGGCGACAGGTATTCTATGTACTAGTTTTTTCAAGTTGCTCCTCGGCTTTGAGTGCATCGGTGAGCTCATGTAATGCCTTTTTAAACCGGTGTTTCGCTGCAAGGAACCTACAATTCTGCCACTCACGTCTCAAGCGGCGATTTTCAGTAACCAGGCGTTCAATAAGGCAGTTGGTTATTGAATGGAACCTCTTCGGTGTTGAGTGCATTGCTGTTTCAGTTATGATTGTACGCAGTTCCCTGACGGTTATTAATGGGTGTGACTGCTTATATATTTTTTTAAAATTAAACCAGTTTGTTTTGTACGATGTAAGCCTTCTGGAGCATTCTTTGACGAGAGGACACTCGGAGAGATGAAAAAGGAATGGGGAATGATCCGAGGACTGGTCAGCAACGTCAGCAGATACCAAGCAACTTGAGAATTTCCGTGATATCGCAAAGTGAATTGAATCAGGTATTTTTTTTGGATCAGCGATCGGCGAGACATACTTAATTCAGTTTATTTGTTTTATGTATTAGTGTGCTATCTAGTTGCTTCTCCTTAGGCGGGAGCCCCAGAGAGGGTGCTTTGCGTTGTAGTCACCTGTAGCTAAGAAACGGTCAACAATCGTAAAATATTAACAATCTCATTGTCAACCATACGATCGCGACAAAACTGGCATTGCCATTTGGGTTATTTGTGCCATAAAATGTGTATCCCGTTACTTCAAATTTGTATTTGTTAGTAAGGTGTGTCTCCGCAAGTGGCATTATGTCTGTTTCCATATCTTTAAGAAATTTTGAAGACTACATTTAGTAGAGCCATCACTTTGAATATTGCGCAGCGAGCATTTGGATCAGCGTCTTTTGATTTCTTCACTTCGATTTTATTTGATGCACATGGGGCGTTTTGTGACATTAGACCAGGCTGCGGTAGATCTTACGTGTAAACTGGTGTGGCGGTTTGGATGACCTTCGCAGCTGTAATGGTAATTTGTTCTGATTTATTGGCATCTGATTTTAATGCTTTTGCGAATGATACCTCAGAAATTGTAGTGGCGTATTCAGGCGCCTGTTTAGCTGTAACAATTGTGGCTACATGCATCGATCGAGAAGTGACGACCCGATGGTTTAAGCGACTTCTTAGCGTGCAGTAAGCTTTGGTATGACCATACTCCTGGCCATTGATGCATTGGACGGGGCTATTGCTTTTGTGCGGCTCTTCTACTGTTATTCTCCGGTGCGACAGGTATTGCAACTTGTGAATTGGGTGTTTGACGTTCTTTTTCAGTGGTTTTCGTCGGGCGCTGATTCAACCTTTAACATTGGTTGCAGTATGTTATTTTTGTTAGTTATATTTATGACAACTTAAGGATTGAAGCCATGGTCCTTGAGTGCGCTTACTACTTCATTAGTACCTACATAAGATTCAATGCCTTTAATTTCAACTTGCAAGCCTTTTGCGCACTTGAGTTGGTAAGTGTAGAAGTTGATATTTGTGTCATTCAGATGTTTGTACACTGTACGGCAATCGTTGTTGCCAATTAACTCTGTGAGTTTTTTAACCAGAACACTTGAGCTTTGTGCCAATTTGGCAGCGGTTTGGCCTTGCTGACTTTGGTTGCACCATCTACATTAGCAATGGGTACCACATCTTCAGTGTCCAAAATTGCAAATTTGTTATTGCTGAGGGGAGTGCCTTTTTCAATGTTGTTGCTGCTGCGATTAATTTTTGGTTTGTTGCCATTCGTTATTTTTTGTGAGCTTAGCTTACGCTTTATGCTTCATTCCAATCTGCAATGCCGGTCACACTTTAGTATTTTTTACACCCTGGCGATGTTCATTACCATTGCTAGTATTAGTTGTTGTTGTTGAATTCTGGAGCGACTTCAAAGACTGCGCTTCAGCAGAGAGATGTGTGGACATAACTGTTGTGTTGTTGTTGCGAGTACAGTGGTTAGTGTGGCTATTGCATGCAATTCGTAATACAATTTATTTGCTCAAGAAAATCATCTAATATTGTATTATATATATATATATAATATAATACATATATATATAATATATTTTTTTGCTGCTTTAATATTTTTATTCATTCATTATGTATATCTCAAGAAAAAAAAAATTATTTTTTTAGTAAAAGATATTTTTTGGCCGATAGTTCCTATGGCAGCTATATGTTATAGTAAACCGATATTTATCATATTCGGGAATATGATTGGATAGCATTTAAAATTATCAAATCCAAAATTTGGTAACGATATCTTAAAAAACTAAAGTTGTTTGGTTACTAAATGTGGGTTTTCGGCCGATCATTCCTATGGCAGCTATATGTTATAGGTCGAATATCGAAAAAAAAAAATAAACTCGTTATGCCTATGTACATATTAGGCGAGTCTTTGTGCCAAATTTGATGGTTAAAGGTTTTACCGTTTCCCAGATACGTGCGTTCATAAAGACAGACAGACAGACCGACAGACAGACAGACGGACATGGATAGATCGACTCGCCTTTCGATGTTGATCAAAAATATATATACTTTGTGGGGTCTGCCACGCCTCCTTCTGCCCGTTACATAAATTTCCACAACTTTTACCATTTTTTAGTACAGGGTATAAATATATTGCAATTGTTAACTGAAACTTTTACACAAACAAACTCAATGTTATCAGAGAAAGAGGTAAGTACTTCATCAGTACATAGAAACGATCTAACAGAAATCAGAACACCACCACCAATTCTCGCAATGGCTTAAGCCTTGCCACAAAACCGATCCGTTGAATAAATATTGGAGAATATGCGAATATCATTTTCACATCGAAGATATAATATAATCTGTTTCGGAATGCAACCCTAGCGTCCAAAACTTTGATTACAAAAACAAATTACAAGCAATTATCAAATTCTAATTGATGCCTTGTTAAAATTTTAATTACATTATACAGCTAATATATTTACTATAACCGTTTCCTTAATATTCCAAGCAAAAAACATTCCCACAAATAAGTAGTAGTAGTTCTTTATTTTTCAATCTCTTTTGTTTTCTGTTCATTTTTCTTTCATAGAATTTCGCCCTTAAGAACTGTGAGCTTATAATACCAGTGGTATGTCTGACGTCCGCCACCGCTGGTAGCTAAATTCTCGGTAATAATTCCTGGTGGTACTATTTCTCGCTTGTATTATATGCTTGATTTTTCTATCTTGTTCTCCCTTCAGCAGTACTTCTTCGTGCATTTTTCTCCACTTACCGGTGTCCTATGGAATCCATGCGACGTTATATTTATCTGCTAAACTCTCCCATTTCTCGAAGAATTGCGACCTTGTTTGTATCAAATAGCTCGTGACAATTCTAGGTAGTCTGTCTTCCTTTAGTTTCAATGTGTATCTTATATATCCAAAGTGCATCGAAAGAGCGTACGTACACATTGAGACGAGATTTGTTTCTAGGGCGATAGCGTAATTAGGCGTATTCGATGGCAATTTGAATATCCCTTTAATATAATATGTTTAAAGTCTTTCTAAATCGTCAAACTCGTCTCATATCCATATCTGTGCTGCGTAGCACATTATAGCCCTTGCTGTTGCCTCAAAGAGCTTATACTTTGCGCTATGGTCAACATTTTTCTTACCTAGGAATGTTTTCCATGTACTATATATGGCTTTTTCGCGTCCTTTAGCTTAAGTGCTACATAGTTTTTGAAATTCATATCTGCTGTGAGGGTGACCCCTAGATATTTAAACTCCTAAACCACTTCGATAGGCTCATTGTTCAGGTTCCACTTGTTTCGTTTTCACTATCATTATTTTTGATTTATCTGCATTTATTTGTAGATTCCAGATTTCGCAATACGCGTACATCTTATCTATCATATCTTGCATCATTTTCGGGCTGTCAGCTAGGATCACCATATCATCTGCGTACATAAGTATTTTTATCCTTTGGTATGCGAATATGACTCCACCTGGTAATATATCCACAATGTCATTAACAAACAGCGAGAACAATAATGGGCTCAATCTACAGACTTGTTTTTCGCCCGTATTAGTCCTCTCATACTGCTGTTTTGTTTCCGCTGTAAAGGCTTTCAATGATCTTTATAGTTTTGGAAGATGCGGTCTATCATGTCAAACGCTGCCTTAAAGTCTATAAAGTTTTTTCTCTAAGTGTTCTCTCGCCACTACTGACAAGGTGAAAATCCTGAAACCTGCTTGATTTCGGTTAGTTGGTTATTCTCAATTACCCATGTTGTGAGTCTTTCCAGTATTATCGTGGTAAAGATTTTCATGCCTCTGTTTAAGAAAGATATCCCTCTGTAGTTACCTGCCTCGTTGGGATTGCCTTTTTTATAAATAGGATATATAATGTTTTCTAGGAAGCTCGTCGGCGCTTGCCCTTTTTCATATATGTAGTTACGAACAGTCTTACGAACTTGAGGGTTGCATGCTTAAAGCACTCTGCAGGTATACGGTCCGCACCTGGCGCTTTGTTGGATTTAATTTGTTTAATCGCGGCCTGTACTTCCACCAGTGATATAGGCGCGTCCAGCTTTGTGTCATCAATATTCGGCAGTGCGTAACATATTCTGGTTGCTAGGTGGTTTTCCAGTAGCAGGCTCTTAAAATGCTCTGTCAATACTTGCGGGTCGGCTTTTATTATTTTATTGATTGTCTGCCCTTTTAATTTTCTAGCCATTGTCCAAAACGTCTTGCTGTCCTTGATGGCACTTATCTCGTGTTCCATTCTTCTCAAGTATCGTAATTGTTTTTACTGACATAGGTTTTAAAAGTTCCGGTTCATTACTTGGTAGGTTTGCCTATTTTCTACCTTGTCATCCTGTCTCAATTTCTTTAATGCATCACAGGACCTCTGATGCATATTTTTACACTCTGAATCAAACCAGGGTTGTTTGGCTTTTCCTGTATTTCGGCTCCCTACGCCATGTGTTGCTTGCTGTATGCACTTTGCCAATAATTCCGTCAGTTCGTGGCTCTCTACACTGTTCCTATCTAGAAACTCATCCATCTTCCTCTTATACCTCGGGGCTTGCCTGACGTCCAATCTTAGCTTTGGGAGTAGCTGCCTATCGCCGTTCGGTGACTGTACTGCTCATCCTGACATTGTTCGAGCGTCTGTGTACCGACAATTTGTGGCATGCTGTGTTTCTTTTGACGAAGCTCCACTCGAGTGAGCTGGCGTCAAGTTTTTACTTACTCCATACAGCTGTCCTCCACTTGCACGCCCTTTCGTTGACTTCCTGACTGCTGGAATCCTGTGTAAATCGTGTTTGTTGAATAACTTTTCAAAGTAGCCTATGCCATTTTCCTCCACAAAAGTCTCGGCTAGCATAAATATATCGTGCGCTTGAACATACTCGAAGAATTTGCTGAACAATTATTTATTTGCCAGGCCAGCTATATTATATGCTAATAATGATAACTTAAAGCTATTATTATCGATTATCACGGTATGATTATCTACGATAGGGTTATTAAAATTACTTATATTAAAATCTGCGTTGTTTGGATGACTATTAATATTGTTATTTCTGTAATGTGTTTTTTTTTATAAGTTTTTTGGACTAATTTTTGCTATTAGTGTATCTAGGGATACATCGAGTTTGCTGGCCATGTCGTTGCCGTATAGACGCGCTATCGTCTCTCTTGCTCCTGCCTGGTCGCCAACAAGCACGTCCTGTTGATTCC
>JBAMBQ010002264.1:0-13141 GCA_037044495.1 Stegana nigrithorax
TGTCTCTTTAATCCACTGTAGCAAATATCCTTAATTGGGCTTAATTCGACACCCTTTGCAATAAAACACTTTTTAACTAAGCTGACCGGGCTTCCTGTATCTATGAGGCTTTCTAAAATTACAATATTTACCTAAGATATACATATATAAAATTTTTACTTAAGATATACTTAAAGTACCTTACATAGTCGTTGCCGTCATTTTTTGCTTCCAGTTTCCTGTTTTGGCTGCAATCTCTTACTAGATGATCCCTACTTCCACACGCATAGCAGGCTCCCGCTACACGTCTGGGTTTTGTACACTCAGCTGCAAAATGTCCGAAACTGCCGCAGTGGAAGCATCTCGCCTTGCTCACGCTCTTCTCTGCCGTGCCTCCGAAAGGCTTGCTGCGTACCTAATCGCTTTGTTTTTTCAGCTCTACGCCACCTAGTGCTTCACACAGTTCCTTCTGCCTTTGTACCGCTGCATCTGCGCATACATGCGGACCTGAGGATCAGGTATTGCGTCGATAATGAAATCGACTAACTCATCTTCGTCGATGTTAACACCGATTACTAACTCTGTTTTTTTGGCGAAATACGTTGCGAAACTTTCGCCATAGCGCCACTTGCGCAACTCGAACTTTTTACGACGTAGAAGTTTATTTTCGCGCACTTCGAACACACATTTTAATTGTTTTAACCAGTCCTCTATGTTATCACGTACCGAATTTTTATTTGACTATAGCCACGACTGCGCTCACCCTTTTAACTTAAGTGCGATTATAGCAAGAGTTTTATTTTCGGTTAAGCCATACGCTTTTTGAACATTAACCAACTGATCTGTCCACGCCGTGACGTCACCGTCGCCGTCGAAGCCTGATAGAAACTGTTTGACGACGGTTAGCAGAACGTCATCGTCCTTGTTTTCGTACGACTCTCTTATCAACTCGATCTCTTTTGCAAACAAGTTTCTTTCGCGCACCAACAAATTTGGTTTTTAATTTTAGCTAGTATTGTTTTCACTAGTACTATTAAATGCTTGACATTTTGGATCTCGATAATTAGGATCCTCGGTTTCTTGCCGGAAGTGTTTCATATTAATGGCCTATATCTATTGCTTGTTTTCGAATGGTATTATTGATGAGTTTACTTCCTGTATTGGTTTTTTTTTTGTTTTTATATCGATAACTGGAAAACTTTATTACAATTGAAAGACAGTTTGAAGACTATAACAATATAACAAATAGAAGAAGTAGAAGAAAACTGATAGGATAAGTGAAGAGGGAAGGTGTGACCACTTAGCTTCATGAACACCCTGCGGTACCGCCGCAAAGCATTGCTTCGCAGGGCTAACGAAGCTATTGATCTTAGGAGATCATCTTTGCTGGGGCATCCTTCTAGTTCGCTCCAGTCTTCTTAACTCTTGCCAATGCTCTGGCTTTTCTAGCATTTTCGCCACTAGGTTACTAGGTGTTGGCGACTCTCCAAATTCTGCAGTCAAAACCAGCTTTTCGTGCAGGAACCTCGGGAAGTGGAACAGAATGTGCCCGGCGTCCTCCACGACACCGTTTCGGCACCGAGTACACTCCGTCTCAGAATGGTGGCCGAATCTGTGAAGGTAGCTCCTGTTGCAGCCATGGCCGCTTAGGAGCTGTGTGAGGTGGAAATTCACGCTGCCATGTTTCCTACCGTACCAGACTGCGATGCGGGGAATTAGGCGATGAGTCCATCTTCCTTTCGTTGATAGATCCCATCTGCATTGCCATTTATCCAGACTGACAGCTCTTGCTTGCTTGCGTCTTAATTGTTTTAGGACTGCTGGACCTGCGTCTTCGCTATGGGCGCCCGCTACTAGTGCTGCTTCGGATTTAAGGACATCGAATGGAATCATTTCAGCTATGACTAAAGCAGCATCGTCTGAGACTGTTCTGCGCTGCTGACCCGAAGCGCGTCAATCCTATATACTGACTCCATGCCTTTGCGGTAGCTGTTTATCCGAAGGGCGTGATCCCAGACAGGTGCCGCATACCGCATGACCGATGTGGTCACACTCATCAGAAACAATCTCCGGCATCGGCGGGGTTCTCTGATATTTAGTAGTAGCCTTGAGAATGTTCTCACCGTGACTGCCGCTTTTTTTGCGTATACTGTATCTGTTCCTTGAACGACAGGCGCGTGTCCAGCAATTTATTGATTTTATCACCGTATCACCTATGCGGATGTAAGCAGTTTCTAACTTTTTGCGACTGCTGATCAGAACTGCCTCTGTTTTATGGCGAGATTGCACGCTCTCTCTGCTTCGATCAGATGTTTGGCCACCACCACCAATGCCACGTCGTCGGCAAACCCAATTATGTCCGTACTACTTGGCAGCTGTAGCCTCATGATACCATCATACATTGCATTCCACAACAGCGGCCCTAGGACTGAGCCCGGTGGTACTCCGCCCGTGACCTTGCAAGATTTCGGCCCAGCTTCTGTCTTGTAAATAAGTTCTCTGTTTTCGAAGAAACTCCTTCCCAGCCTCATTAGGTAGTGGGGAACTTGATAATGGGTAAGCGCGCTCAGTATACAACACCAATTAGCCGTGTTGAAGGCGTTTTTAACATCTAGTGTCACAACCAAGCAATATTGTTTTGTGCCTTTTTCCCAGCGAAAGCCCTCGATTGCCCGGGTCGCTATGTCGACAATCAAGTTAATGGCATCGATCGTCGAGCTCTCCTGAAGCCAAATTTGTTCTGAGACAGGCTTCCCGCCATGTTTATGGCATCATCTATCCTCGTGGCTATAAGCTTCCCCAGGACTTTGCTGGCCGTGTCGAGCAGGCATATCGATCTGTATGCTGACGGGTCCTCAGGTCAAGTCATGTCTTTTCCACCTTTTTGGGAAAATTCCTTCAATGAGGCACTTGTTGTACATGGTCACAAACATGTCTATATTGGTCAATGCTGCCATTTTGAGAGCTCTGTTAGGGATCCCATCCGGGCCTGGCGCCTTGGCTTCACTGAAGCCGTTTATTATAGCTGACACCTCTGCTGCCGTCGTAAAGCTGACATCCGTCCTGTCGACGTGAACATCTACCACGAACGCTTGCAGCGCTGGCTGATGCGGGAATAGAGTACCGACTATATTGTCGAAAACTGACTCTGTCGTAGGAACGGGAGCTCTCCTGAGTTTTTTTCTCACTAGCTTTTATGCCATACCCCACAGATCACTGTCCAGCATGGCTATTAGGTCTAGGAAAAAGCGCCGTTTACTCACCCTTATACTTTTTTTGAGGGTGCGCCTCGCGCCTGTGTACGCGTCCCGTAGGCTCGGCAGGATCTCTGGGTTTCTGCAGCGTTGGTATTTTTTTCTAGCCCGTTTACAATTTCTGCGAGCTTTCGCAATTTCAGCATTCCACCAGTAAACCGGATGATGATGTCTGCTGTGGGGACTGCTGGTTGCCATGCTGGTTTCGCACGCCACCAGAATTGCTTCCATATCCTTGTCCACCATGTCCGGGTCGTTACCACTGGTTTGGAGGCCACTCAGTGAACCGACGAACAAGACTGGGATTAGTGTGTCCGGCTTAAATCGACTGCTAAGTCCTGTAGATCCCCTGCTCGGGACGTCTACCATATCAACACTACCGATGATAGCTTGGTGGTCGCTTGCCGTGTAGTGCTTACTAACTCTCCATGAAGACTCTCGGTGAAGCGAGCTGCTCAAGTTAGGCCAACTATCGACCTGATAGCACCCCTCCTAAAGGTAAGCTGGCTTCACTCGTTGAGAAGTACAATGTCCAGAGTGGTGAAGGCTTCTAGTAGTGCTCGTCCTTTATCGTTCGTTACTGGGCTACCCCACTCCACCGACCAAGCGTTGAAATCGCCCGCTATTATTACCCTGGATCTATCCCTGACGTCGTCTGTTAGTTCGTCGATAATGTGTTCGAAATCACTGAGGTTAAGACTGGGCGCTAGGTAACAGCTATAAACCCAAGTGTTTGAGCACTTTCCCTTTACAAATCCACGAGCAACCTTTATGTCTGTCAGCGGATGAGGTTGTTTACAGCATGACCATATTGCTGCCTTTCCGTTTAGGTCAGCGCACCAGATGTCCGAGGTTTTTCCCCTATAAAGCTCACTCATGATGGCCAGGTCCACTCGCTCCTCCCGGATGGTTTGAGCGAGCAGATACTGTGCCGCATCACAGTGGTTGAGGTTTAATTGTATGAACTTCAACCCTGTTGTATTTTCCGGACCGATGTCAGGAAACTGGGGCATTTAGCACTCCCAGTGTTGTGTGCTGTGTCTTTTGCTCCATTTCTGGTGCAGATGATGTAGCAAGGTGAGTTGACGCAGTTTTTCGCCATGTGGCCGGATTTGTTACACTTGAAACACACTCCAGTCAGATTCACCATGCTGGAGCAGGACCAGGATGTGTGTCGAAATTCGAGGCATTTGAACCATCTCCTGGGCTCCACTTCAATTTTTATGCGGCACACCGACCAGCTGATTTTGATTTTGCCGATTTGGGCGACTTTAGACGCAATCTTTATTGGTAGCCTAACCATAGCCTCGCGATACTATAAACCCAACTGTTTTTTTGAAAAACTGTGATTTCTTACGAGATATTCTCATATTTGCGTTCTACTGACTTTTTAGATCCCAGTCAATGTGCTTGATGTGTTCACCCTCAGTCTCAGAAAAAATGATAATATCATCGACGTATACATAACAAAATTTCCCAATTTTTTCCCGGAGAATACCATCGATGGTTCGTTGGAAAATGCTAGGTGCATTTTTTAACCCTAACGGAAATCGGCAGAACTCATACTTTCCGCCGTTTACTGATCTGGTTCTGCTAGCGTAATTTGATGATATCCTGACTTAAGGCCAAGAGTCGTGAAGTATGTGGCTTTTCCTAAGTGTGCCAGTATTATAGAAACACTCGGCATTGGATATTCATCGTCGATAGTTTTCTGATTGAGCTTCCGAAAGTCTATTAGTAAACGTTTCTTCTTATTGCCCAACTTATCAATTCCTTTTTTGTCGACGATCCAAACAGGGTTATTATAGGAGGGCTTAGATGGCCTAATGATATTGTTTCTCAGGAGTTATTTGACTTTGATTGTTCACGAAATCAGCCACCCCCATGGGGTACGGATACAACTTAGAGCACACAGGTACATTATCTTCTGTGCGAATGGTGGCAACAATTGAAGTGTTGTGAGGCAGTAATTCGTTTGAATCTGCAAAATCATCTCGTGCGAAAGATGGTACATCGATACTCTCTACTTTTGTGAAATTTACCCTTTCACATTTATGAAACTGAATCGTGTCTTGACCAGTCTCGTACTCGAGTTTCTTTTCCCTTAGGTTGATGGCTGCATTGATTTGTGTTAACAGGTCAAGGCCTATGATGCCATCAAAAGTTTCCCATTCTGGTAGTAGGAAAAATTGCGTAGTGACACCTAATATCGGTAGGAGACAGTTATGTCTTACAGTGTTACATCCATGAATGGATTTTACTACGAACGGCGCATTTACCACATTAATTAGTTCCAGTAATGGTTTTATATAATTCTTTGCTGCTCCGGTATCGATTAGAAACTTTAAGTTTCTGCCAGCCACTTCACTTCTGAGGTACGGTAACATGGACCTACTCCTTAAAAAATGCAACTGATCGGGTGGGTATCCCTGTGGGTCTTCAGAATCAATCTGGTCCACCGCCGATTCCGCCATGTCACCATAGTCAAGGTTCATTTGTCTATCGCTTGATTGGGTCATGATATATACCATTTGTTGTCCCTGTATTGGGGTTCCGCTAAAGGGCTGGGACCTATATTGGTTTTGTTGTGGTCTGTATTGATCTTGATTGTGGCCCTGGTATCTAGTCTGTAACTTAATCTGAGATATTGATGGGTCTCCATACATCTTTTCCACGCCCCCTGCATTCTTACTATGAGCCTGGTTTGGTCTACCATAATGTGGGCTCTTATTCTGATTACTCTGAGTGAGACCAGCTCTACCGTCATTTTGTATTGTCTGCTGTTTGTTTTGGAAACGTTGGTTACGCTGCTGGCCCCGTTGATTATCTTCACTTTTTTGTGTCCTTTCTTCTAGGCTGCGCGCAAAATTAGCAGCAAATGCATAACGTTCGTGATTGGACTCAACCTCCTGGGCTAGGGAAAGGGCAGAAGGTAGGTCAGGTGGTTGAATTGAAAACGTCAGCTAAGCATCGTTTTAGTCCGGAAATAAACACTCGAAGAGCGTTTTTCCTGTATTTTTCATTCATTCAACGCGCAATCTTCGCATCATAAGTCATTTCCGTTTTGTTCACGATCAAAGTCAATTTCTCATAGTACTGAGTCAAGGTGATATTCTCTTGCCTTAGTGTTCCTAGCTCTTGTTCTAACAAGTGAATTGGCCGCTTATCGGCATATGTGAAGTCTAATCTGCTAATGAGAACTGCATCAGCGTTTCCCCTGATTTTATTACTCATGATGGATACAGCCTGTTAGTGTCTCATACTACCGATGTGTGACTCAAAAATTTTATATGCAGCATGAGCTGCCTGGCGCCAAGGCACGTATTGCTCTTGCATGCCATTAAATCCTGGTTAGCGATTTCACTGCATCGAGTGGCTCGTTGCACACGATACCCTCAATTAGGGTCAGGTCCTGAAGTCGCCGTGCAATTCTATATTCTGGGCAATTAATGCATTTTTTTCACTTTCTATCTGCTGATTTTCAAATCACCACTGGCACTGATTTCACTTTATTTAATAAATGTATCTTGAATGAAAGATTTACTTACATGACTACTCCTACTTATGAGCTCTCTTTCTTAAAAGGTATCCTGTAGTCGGTTATTGTCCGTGAGTAAGTGAGTGAGTTGGTTTCTTCTTGTTTCTTGACAATGAACGCTGCCCAAAGAGCTTCCTTTTTGCGGCTTTGGTGACACATAAAATATTTTTTACTTTACGGCTAATTTGCCTATTTATTATTATCATTAGCTAGAGGGTTCCTTGGGAATCGTAGCCAGCTATTAATTTTTGTTAATCTAGTGTTTGTTTGGAGCACCCTGTTTCTAGGTGTCTTAACTGGTACTTCTTTGTAAGGTGTTTTATTTGTTTATTATTAGCTAGAGGGTCCCGTGGGAATCGTAGCCAATATATTTTTTATTTTTTAATGAGTATGTGGGTTGAAAGTGCCCCATGTTGGGCGCCAAATATAATAAGATCGATTTCAATATTTTTCAATCATTGAAAGGAAACATCGGATTTGAGTTACTTCATTTATTTCACAACTGCTCGATACAGGCAGTGTTTGAATCCAGAATGTAAACTAACTTTGCTCTAACAAAACATTCTTAACGAAATCTCGCTTATCCTACGCTTACCGGTGGCAGACCGCTGACACTGTATAGACCGACGGTTGTGTTGTCTACATCATGAATATCCAACCAGCACGTGAAGGATGTCAGACTTCAATGACGCCGACCGTTGTGTTGTTTACAACATGAGTATCCATGCAGCACGTGAAGGATGTCGGACTTCAATGACGCCGACCGTTGTGTTGCTCACATCATGAGTGCCAGCATAGTTGCTGCGTGTGAAAGTGCTTATGTAACAATGTTGTTTATGCAACAATGTTAACTTAAACATTGTAAAGCAGTGGTCTTAAAACTGTTTCCTGCGGGATTCCGGCTCTGATTTGTCTTAGCGTCGATTGGGTGTCTTTATATTTTACATAGAAGTGCCGTCCTGTTATGTAGCTTTTTAGGATATTAAATAGTGGTTGCGGAAGTTGATGGTACAGCTGTGCAATTGTCCTGCGTGCCAGACTTTGTCAAAAAAATTTTCAATGTCAAGGAAGATCCCTACGCCGTTTTTTTTGTCGTTGAGATTGGTGGTCTGGAAAAGTGTGCTGAGCGACAAGTAATGGTTGGTTTCGAAGATTTTACTTAATATAGGTAACAGACTGATAGGTCTGTAGGTTGTCGGTTTAGATGAGTGTTTTCCTGGTTTTGGTTTCGTTATTATTTCTGCGATTTTCCATAAAATTGGGAAATGCTGCGTTAGTTGAATGTTGTTAAATAATCTGCACAAGAGGTGTATGACTTCGTCCGGCAGTACCTTAATGATTGTGCCAGTTAGTTGGTCATATCCTGGTGATTTATTTTTTTTAAGTTTGTATTGTATGGTTTGCCGTATTTCTGCGGGTGTTATGTTTTTTATAGTTTAGTTTGTTGTTTGGATTGTGTTAGCTGGTAACCTATTATTACTTGTCGAGTGATGTGTGAATATTGCTTCGAAATAGTCAGCTAAGAGCGTAGATTTTTCTGCGTCTGTTCTTGCCCAAGTTTTGTCGGTTTTTTTCAGTGGTGGTTGGTGTGGTGTCTTCTTCATTAAGGCTTTGATGGCTTTCTATAGTGAATAATTCGTTTCTGAGGTTGGTGTCAGACTTTGCAAGTAGTTGTTTATTTTTTGGTTTTTTATTTTAATTAGTGCGCTTGTCAGGTTTTTCCTAGCTATATTTAGTTTTGTTTTGTCATCAGAGTATCTTGACATTTGCCATATTTTGCGAAATTTTTTTTTTCTCGTTAATAAATTTCTTGATATACGCTGGCGTAAACTTTTGATATGATCTTGAATCTGGGGTGGGTGTCGATATGTATAAGGCTTCATTGATGGTATCGTTGATATAGATAATAGTTTGTTCGATGATTTCCGGCGAGTTGAAGTGGATTTGTGTCTTATATATTCGCGGAAGGATTCCTAGTCTGCTTTTTTTGTTGTACATTCTGCGTTTAGGTTTAATTCTATCGATGTTCGTGTTGTAGTCAATTTGAATAGGTGAGTGGTCCTATGACAGGTCAACTTTAGATTTGATTTGGAGCGAGGTCTCGTCAATGTTACTAGTTATGCAGAAATCTATAAGATCTGGAGTTTTATTGGGATCAGCTGGCCAGTAAATTGGTTCTCCAGTGCTTAGGTGTTTCGCTTTCGTTTTACTAATCGCATTGTATAGGTTCTTGCCTTTCGTGGTATTGGTTCTTGATCCCCATATCGTGTTCTTTGCGATAAAATCTCCCGCGACAAGAAATCGGTGACCGAGTGATCAGCCGAAAAACCACATTTCCTAACAAAAACCATTATGGTTTTTAAGATGTCGTTGCCAAATTTGGATTTAATCGTTCTAGTTAATGCTCAATCGCATATCTAAATATTATGTTTATCGGTTTACCATATCATATAGCTGCCATAGGAACGAGCATCAGTAAAAAAAACATTTACTGAGAAAAACTTTTTTCTTTATAAAGATATCGTTACCAAATTTGGATTTAGTAATTTTAAGTAATATCCAATCATATTTTCGAGTATGATAAATATTGGTTTACTATAACATATAGCTGCCATAGGAACGATCATCCGAAAAATGGCTTTTACTACCAAAAAATTTTTTTTTTCTTGAGATATCTTTACATAATGAGTACAAAATATTGAAGCAACAAAAAAAATATTCAGTTTTGGATTGGGTACAGGGTTTTCTATAGTCGGTTACGCCCGACTATAGTCCTGCCTTTCTAGTTTTACTTGTGCTTGTCAATTCTTTATTGCGCGCTGGCTGCTATTGTTTGGGTAAAGCGTTGGATTTTTAAGGTTTTCTATATTTCACAGCCTATGTAATTAGCGGTGTGGGTTCCACCACATAATAAAGTGCATTTAGTTTGACCCTCAGCTGTGGACTTTTCGCAGACCTTTGTTTTGTGTTTTCCCGCACATTTGACACAGATAGGATCTCTATTACAGAAGTTTTTTATGTGGCCGTATTTTTGGCAATTAGCGCATTGTGAGATTTTTGGTTTGAGATGGGGTGGTTAAAATTTATTTATGTTTTATAATATGTCAGCGTTGTTTTCGTTTGCTTTTAGTTCTATAAAAAATATTGGTAGTGGAGCCTGTTCGACAAGACTTCAGGATAAAGTTTTTGTCTTCCGCTTTTTTGAGTGCATTACACACATAAACTTAAGTTTTCCGTGTCTTAAATATGAATTGGATTGGGTTTGCTCATTTTTTGGGCATTTTTTATTTGAAATGTGAAATGCTCTTCTCTGACACTGTGCTAGTGTTCTTTACGTGTTCTGAATCTATTTGATGAAACAGTTGTTTTGTTTAGCCAGTATTGTTGTAGTGTTATTTCGTGACGAGTCTTGTTGTGTTGTTTGTGTTTTAGTGGTATTTTTGTTTTTCTGTTTTTTGTTAATGTTTGACTATTGTGTTGTTTTTCCTGGAGAGTCACGGTCTCTTTTAATCGTTAATTTAGTGTTGTTTTTCATATTATTTGTAGTGTTTTGAGTTTCTACCTGAGTTATTAAAGAGCTTATTGCGTTTACTGATTTTAGAGATTGTGATGAATCGGTTATGTAGATTATTGGTGTTGTTATTGCCATTACTGGTGTTAGTGTTGTTGATTGTCTTGATGCGGGCGATTGACCTTTGGTAGTGATGACTGTAGGCGACTTTATGGTAAAGTAGCCCACATTCGATAGTTTACGCTCGTTGGGTGGAGCGTTAGACATTTTCGGTTGTTTGGTTATTTGATTAATAGTAAGCGTTCGATTTAATTAAACGCGTCCGTTCGCAGCGAGTATTCAAATGAGCATAGTAATATAGTAATGTCTGTTAATACTCTTTCATGTATTCTTTTTAGGTTTATGCAAATTATTTCATTCAAATTAAATATTTGGTTATGTTTTTTGATTTCCTGCAACAATAACTTCTTTTCAGCGCCTTGTATGTAGATTATCATGTTCTTTAAGTGAACATTCATAAATGTTTTCACTTTTTTTAACGTTGACGTTCCATCATTCCATTTTAGTCCATGAAAATTATTTGTAAGCCAATGGTTTTGAAACTTATAAGATGAGTCCAACACATCAAAGTTAAATGGTGGTCGTACGATGAAATTAACATAGAAATTTTTCTGAAAGCAAATTGATATTTTCTTAAAAATAAATTTATTAATCAAGCTTTTGAAGTCTTGAATGTCGATAGCTACACATCCATTCATTTCGATGGTTGAAAAGAGACAAAACTATCCTTCTGATCTTTCCACTCAATACAGAATATATATTAATTTGCTCATGAGGAAGAATACAGTTTGCCAGTTAAGTTAAGAAAGTTTATTAAAAAACTAGAAAGGCACGACTATAGTAGGGCGTAACCGACTATAGAAAACCCTGTACCCAATCCAAAACTAAATATTGTTTTTTGTTGCTTCCATATTTTGTAGTCATTATGTAAGAATATCTCAAGAAGAAATATTTTTTGTTTTTAGTTGAAGCAATTTTTTGGCTGATCGTTCCTATGGCTATGTTACCGATCGGTAATAACGATCGGCCGAAAAACAACATTTACTAAGTGAAACTTTTTTGTTTATAAAGATATCGTTACCAAATTTAGAATTTATTAATTTTAAGTATAATCCAATCATATTCCTGAATATGATAAATATAGGTTTACTATAACATATAGCTGCCATAGGAACGATCGGCCAAAAAAGATTAGTAAATTAATAAAGATGGATGGAAAAATTAAGCAAAAGCTTATAAATACTAGAAACTTGCTAAAAAGAAAATTCCGATCGATAAAGAGAGTAAAATTACAAGCACTCGATAATTTCGAAAAAAATTCTCTCCTATTACAAATCCATTAAAGGAATTAGTTGCAACAACTGAAAAATCTAAGGAAGAATTGGGAAATATGAATGAAACGAAGAATATGAAAAATTCAAAGTCTAAACATGCAACAGAATCTGATGATGATGATGAGCAGTTAAAGTCGAAGCATTTAACAGAAGCTGATGATGATGATGATGAGAGCTTTAAGTCTCTTCAATTAGGCTCAAGCACACCATTTAAAGTATCTAAATTATATTCGAATGAAAAAAGTATTAACAAGGATGATAAGGAATATATTGCTTTTAACAACACTGATGAGAGCAATACTTCATACTTACAAACAGATTTGTCGGTTTTAAATAAGTCAAAAAAATTAGACACTGTATATGGAGCCAATAAGGATTCGTATGGTAATTGGCGATTTGGTAACTCATCATTTCAAGTGGACGGTAATGAAATTAGAATCGCTAACAAAAAATGGTTTCTAGGTTTATTTAGTTTGCTATTTCAAAAGGAACCTGAAGCTTATGATGTAAGTGAATTGAGTATTTATAAAAGCATTTTAATCAATACAAATGCACATAAACGAAAATTTAACGCAAATGAACATATAACAGGAATTAAAATCCTTTATATAATATACTCACTCACTCTCTAATATACTCACATTATAAAAAATTGATTCAATAAGCAATTAGCAACATCAGCAGCCGCAGCAGACTCCAAATATATTGGATCAAGTTTAATTTAATTAAATTTAACTTCTTAATTCTTAATTCTAATTATAAATATTGGAATAATCCTAATGAACTGGTTGATCGCCTAAGACTTTTAATTTCATCACAATCAGCTGGTCACAATAATCAGAACAACGAAATCGTTTTAATAATCGAAAAATTAAGGGAAGCAAATATAAAATTATAAAAAATGAAAAATTAGTCATGGGTGTTGATAAGTTTGGACGCTAATCACACAACTATAGGAAAGCAAAAAATCATTAGTGAACGTATACGGACTTACACTTGAGAATGAACGAAATATGAATATGAATTCTAAACGTATTACAAACGTTGCGTCACCAGTCGATGGTAATGGTGTTACAATAAAAGATTTTGTTGTTGACCTCATTAGAGTCCTTTATGAGGAAATAGAGCAAGTGAAACAACATATTAAAGTTATAAATACGCATATGAAGCAGATGGAAGAACTGTTAAAAAAGGTTGAAAAAGTGCTTGGCAATCACATTGGTAACTGTACAAAATATGTTGAAAACCGTTTCAAGGGATTTGAAGACTATTTGTATCATAAATTAAGTGAAGATAAAACAGAAATCAAAAAGCAATGAGCGCAATAACATCACCAGTAATAATGCAAAAAACTGAAAGCAAACGAAGTGTTGTTACAGAGTTGCATAGAGATGCATAAATTGAGATAATAGAGATGTATAATGAATGCATTAATTGTTTTACGCTTCAATGGAACTTTAAAGGA